>JAJPUD010000373.1:22848-41871 GCA_023553655.1 Myrmecobius fasciatus | reverse complement strand
CTATGCTCAAAAAGTTATCAAACTATGCATACCATTTGACCCAGCAGTGTTTCTACTGGGCCTATATCCAAAAGAGATTTTAAAGGAGGGAAAGGGACCCACATGTGCAAAAATGTTTGTGGCAGCCCTTTTTGTAGTGGCAAGAAACTGGAAATTGAAAGGATGCCCATCAATTGGAGAATGGCTGAATAAATTATCGTATATGAATGTTATGGAATATTATTGCTCTGTAAGAAACGACCAACAGGAGGATTTCAGAGAGGCCTGGAGAGACTTGCATGAACTGATGCTGAGTGAAATCAGCAGAACCAGGAGAACATTATACACGGCAGCAAGACTATACGATGATCAATTCTGATGGACATGGTTCTCTTCAACAATGATGTGATTCAAACCAGTTCCTATTGTTCAGCGATGAAGATAGTCATATACATCTAGAGAGAGGCCTGTGGGAACTGAGTGCGGACCACAACACAGCATTTTAACGCTTTCTGTGAATATCTCCATGCATTTTGTTTTCCTTCTTAGGTTGTTTTTTTCTTCTTCTCTTTCTAGATCTGATGTTTCTTATGCAGTAAGATAACTGTATAGATATGTATACATATATTGTATTTGTCATATAATTTATCCTATTTAGCATGTATTAGATTAGCTGTCATCTAGGGGTGGGGGGTGGGGGGAAGGAGGGGAAAAGCTTGGGAAAAAAGTTTTTGCAAAGGTCAATGTAGAAAAATCACTCATATGTTTTGTAAATAAAAAGCTTTATTAAAAAAATAAAATAAGTTTTTATTGATATCTTCTGTTTGTGACATCATCATGGTTATCCCAAGTTTCTTTCCTTCACCTCCTTTCAAAAAAAACCCATTTGTATATACTGAAACAAATGTTTTGTTTTTTTTAGAAAAGGAAAAAAATTGGAAAAAAGTCCCAAAACACATGCTATGTGTAACATCTGTGGAACTCATCTCCGCAAAGGAGTGGGTTGGGAATTTCTTCTCATATCTCTTCATTGAAGTCCTCCTTGATCTTTAAAATTTTGTCACTTTTATATTTGAGTTTTTGGTGTGTAGTTCTATCCATTTACATTGTTTCCTGTGTATATTTTCTTGGCTTTGCTTACTTCACTCTTCATAAGTTCACATAGATCTTGCTCTCACACATTATTTCTTACAGAATATTAATATTGTATTACATTCAGATACTACATTTTCTTTTGCTATTCCCCAGTTGATGGAAATCTACTGTGCTTCCAGTTCTTTGCTGTTGGAAAAAATTTTGCTTCAAATATTTCGGATATTTGAAGACTTTCTTCTAATGTATGGCATCCTTGGTAGCCTGCTAATGGGCTAAATAAAGTTTCAGTTTCAGAGTAGGGACATTTTAATAACTTTATTTTCATAATTTAAAATTTCTTTTCCAAATGGTTGTACCATTTCATAGCTTCACCAACAATATGATGGCATTCCTATCATTCTACAATCCCTCCAACATTTTTTGTTCATTTTTTGCCAACTTGCAGGATGTGAGGTGAAATTTCAGCATAACATTATTTTCTATTGACATCTTAGAACTTTAGCTCCCTATTAGCTTTGTGATAAAAAAGCCCTTCATTTGGCATTTAAAGCTCTTCATATCCTGGGTCCTTCCTACTTTTCTGGCCATCCTATGTTATACTTCCCTCATGGCCTCTACATTTTAATCACGTTGGCCTACTTACAGCTCCTCAGATGCGTTCCTCCATCTCCCATTTCTGTGCCTTTTTTTTAAGCTACCCCCATCCCTGAAATTATTTGCTCTCCTCATAATTTCTTCTTCATTTCCTAGCGTTCCTTCAAGATCAACATAAATCTTACCTTCTGCATGAGACTTTTTAATATTATATATTCTTATTATGGTGAATGCTCCTTAAGAGCAGGGTCAGTTTTTTGACTTTCTTTTTACCTGGTGCTTAACATAGTACCCTGAAATTTTGATAAATGCTCACTGACTTTAAAATATGTTCAATAATACAAAGTAATTCTCTTAGCATTTACTATTATTGATGGTATAATTAAATGTAAAATCTCCATGCCTTTATTATAAAAGAATTTCACCTTTAATTCTTAACTACATTTTCAAGTTGAAAATAAAAACTTCTGTTATTAATAAACTAGATGGTTTGGAAAATTTGATAGGAAAATAAAGTCCTGCATTTTGATTCAGTAGAGCCCAGTAGTGACTTAATTAACAAATACATATTATCAACTAATTGTTGAGATAGCAGCAATACTTTTATTCCATTTCATTTGAACGTTATCAATGTACTCAGATATGATAAAAGTAATTTTAACTAGTACTTGAAAATTTATATTCTAAAGTGTTTATTATTTTTATATTTCACTCAAGCAGTGGCACCTGTATTAATTTTTCTTGCTTATTTTAATGTCATTTTGTTTAATGCCATTGAATTTTACAAGGAAATTAATGTGACAAAGATCTTGGACTTGGAGATTTGTAATAAATTTGCTTCCTCTTTAGTATGATAAGATCAGTCTGTTTTTCTTGTTCTTATAATTTGTCTTCTCTTTGGTTTCTCTCCTTAAAGACTGGCACTCAACCTTTTAATCGTGCGATGCTCTTTAATGTTGGATTTAAAGAAGCTATGAAAGATATGATGTGGGATTGTATAATTTTTCATGATGTGGATCATTTACCAGAAAATGACCGAAACTACTATGGATGTGGGGAAATGCCACGTCATTTTGCTGCAAAGCTGGACAAATACATGTACATGTAAGTAATATACAATTTCTTTGGGACAATATATTTATAAAATATTAATAACTATATTACATTATTTGGCTTATCACAAAGAATTTCAGAGTTGGAAAAGATGTTAGTAGTCATGTAGTCTAGCTCATACATGGAAAAAAAGAAGCTATTTTTTGTAATGTGCTTTAAAGGATTTGAAAAGAACTTTACATATATTACCTCATTTGGTCCTTATATCAAATATGGTCATGTGAGATAGGTGCTATTTTTATCCCATTTTACAGATTAAGAAACTGAGACTAAGAGAGGATTAAGTAAGTAATTTATCCAGGGTCACACAGTTAGAAAGTGTCTCAGAGAAATTTTGAATTTGGGACCTTTAACTCTTAGTCCAGCACTCTATCCACTGTTCCACTTAATTAAAAAGGGAATTTCCTCTACAACTTATGTGGAAAAGTGTCAATCAGCCCTTCCTTAAAGAACTCCAACGAGGAAAAAACCCTATGCTCTGAAGCAGGCTTTTCCATTTTTGTATAGCTCTTAGTGTAAGCCAGTTTTTCTTTATATCAATCTTACTTTTGTCTCTTTGCTACTTATGTTCATTGCTCTTAGTCTTTTTTTTTCTGGGACTAAACAGAATGAATCTCATCCCTCTTTCACATGGTAGTCTTTCAGACTTGAAAACACACTATTATGTTCACTGTGAGCCTTCTCTTTTTCAAACTAAATGTCTCAAGTTTCTTCAACTGATTCTAATTCAACATGAACTCTAGTCATTGTTCCCTGTACTCAATTATGATTAATTCATCCAGGGATCTAGGAATTTGGATGGGAAAATAATTATATCTTCATTTTGATAGAATTAGTTTTATTTGTGGTTCTTTAGAATTTATTTTATGTATATGAAAACTTTTTCTTAGTAGTCCCTAAGTTTCATCATACTTCCAAAACATCCATGACTCCCCAGAAGTTGAGAACACTTGCTTTAAAAAGCACTCTATATAGGTACAATAATAAAGAACTTAATCTTCATGAAGGACTTTTCGATCAGTGTTTCGTCTATTGACAAGCCTTGCTTCTATGGAATGAATAAGCAGGCAGCTACTAGAGACTATTCTAGGCCACACTTGAGTCTTCAGAATTTCATTCTTGATAATTTCCCATCCTTCCTTAGTTTATTTATCCTTGTAGAACTTTATTTCATGAGATCTACCTACCTTATCTTTTTTCTAAACTCTTTGCCAGACTGGTTCTTAGCTTTCTTTCCCTATGTTACAAAATTTGTCCCTACATTATGGGACCAGGGAACCAGAAAGGAAACCAATTTATATTGAAATAAAGATGTAATTGGTTTCTATCTAATTTTATAGACTCCTTGGTTCCATGGAACCTAGAATAAGAACCCTTGCTTTAAAGGTAAAAACTGGCTCAGAAGAGTTAAGCCACAAATTTAGGCCATGAACAAACTTAATGGCATTGTTTTGTTTTGTTAGAAAGTTGTCTACTCAGAAATATGAACTCCTGGGATCTGGGAAATTGACAGATAAGTCACATAAATTGATTACTATTACTAGTACCTTTTTCTAGGCATGGGAACTGCAACAGGTTTCCCTGATAAAATTTAGGCAGACATTAGACTAATAGCTTCAGTAGTTCTTGTACTCTGCACTGGTCTGTGCTATTGGAGATTGCTCAGTAGAATGATAAAATGCATCCTAGATCATTGCCAATACCTGAGACTCCTCATTCTGTTCCTCTCCCTCTCCCCCCTTTAATAATGATGATCTTACAAAAAGGTAACCTAAGACAACATTATGGATAATATCACAGCTGCCCTATAATTCCCAGTTATTATCTCTTCCCCAGTTCACACACAATGCTCCTTCCATACCCAGTAACACTTATCCTCAGTCCCAAATAATGGCTAGTTTCGTGCTCTGCCAAATACTCTTATAATAGCAGTCTTCCCTGAAATCAGCTAATTCATTGTTAGTTGTTCTTTCAGCAGTTTGATCTGCATAAGAAACTGAACTGCCACACTTTATATATCTATATCTATATATCTGTGCCTTCCTGTCTGCCAGTTCCATAGCATTCTAGTCTCTTAACAAACAATAAACAAGTTATTAAGTGCCTGCAACATGCTAGGAGATACTGAGTACTAGGTTTATGAATACAAAAGTGAAACAAACCTGACCTCAAGAAGCATATTTTTTTTCAGATTTTGTAGTTCATCTTGTAATATATATATTTTTAAATAGTAGCCTTTTATTTTCAAAATAAAAAAGAAAAATTTTCAACATTCATCTTGCAAAACTTTGTGTTCCAAATTTTTTCTCCCTTTCCTCCACCCCCTCCCTTAGATAGTAAGTAATCCAATATAGGTTAAATATTTGCAGTTTCTCCTATTCATATTTCTACAATTATCTTGCACAAAAAAATCAGCTCAAAAAGGAAAAAAAGAGAAAGAAAACAAAAAGCGAGAATACAACAACAAAAAAGGTGAAAATACTATGTTGTGATCCACATTCAGTCCCCATAGTCCTGTTTCTGGATGCAGATGGCTCTCCATCACACATCTATTGGAACTGGCCTGAATCATCTCATTGTTGAAAAGAGCCACATTCATCAGAATTGATCATCACATAATCTTGTTGTTGCTGTGTACATTGTTCTCTTGATTCTACTCACTTCATTTAGTATCAGTTCATTTAACTCTCTCCAGGCCTCTCTAAAATCATCCTGCTGATCATTTCTTACAGAATAATAATATTCCATAACATTCATATACCATAATTTAATCAGCCATTCCCCAAATGATGGGCATCCACTCAGTTTCCAGTTCCTTGACACTGCAAAAAAGACTGCAAAAACATTTTTTTGCACATGTAAGTCCTTTCCCCTTTTTTTATGATTTCTTTGGGATACAAACCTAGTAGAGACACTGCTGGATCAAAGGGTTTGCACAGTTTGATAGCCCTTTGGGCATAGTTCCATATAATGAATATATATTCTAATGGGAGAGAGAATTTTCATATATACAGGGTATTCATATATACAGTGTATAAGTCCCAAACTTAGTACAGTTTTTAAAAGGCATTACATTTTAACATCTACTTTTGTCCAGCACTTTGCATATTCAGGAGCCTTGAATCTTTGAGATGAATCAGCAGGCAATTACAAGGGACTAGAGTTTTAGGTCCTTCAATTATGTCTTCAGAAATTCATTAACTTGTTAGAGCTTAAAATTATACTAAGACTTTTGGGACACTCTAGAGATGTAGATATATACAACACATATTCAAAGCAGATGACAGCCTTTGGTGGAAAAGCATTAGCAGCTGGGGTAGAAAAGGTGTCCACATAATGTTTGAATTGAATCTTTAGTCAATAAATAAACAAGCATATATTAAATGCTTACTTATATACTGAGTACTGAGAAAAAGAAAAAAAGGCAGTTTAGTTCCTGCCATCAGGGAACTCACATTCAAATGAAAGCAGACAGTATTTACATAAATAGATATTTAGAAAATTCATACAGATAGCATCTGAGAGCAGGGGACTAGGAAGGGTCTTCCTCAGAAGGTTGTGCTTAAGCTGAATTTTGAACAAAGTCAGGGATTCTGAGAGATCTCAGGAAAAGATAGAGTAGTCCAGACATGGAGGACAGACAATCCATCTTAGAAGTAGAAGTGACCTTAGAGTTTATTTAACCTAACCCCCCACCCAAAACAGGATTCTACCTAATAGCATCGTGTAGTGGATTGTATGTATTTGTGTATGTGTGTGTTTGTGTGTGTATGTACTGTATATATGCATATACATGTGCATACAAATTAAGTACCAGGTAAGGAATGGAAGGTAATTGGATGGGGTAGATGCTAGGAGATAAGGGGATCAGAAAAAACCTCCCATGAGAGGCCATGTTTGAGCTGTGCTCTCTGGGAGGGATTCTCAGAGTCAATGTGAAGGCACAAAGGATAGACTTTTTGAAGGTGGGAAGACAGGAGATAGGCTATAGGCAATAAATAGGATAATTTGACTGGAATATAGTATATATGAGTGAAGGAGGAGAGTAAATATTATGCCTAGAAAGATTGTTCAGTTATTTCAATCATGTCTGACTTTTTATGACCTCATTTGGGCTTTTCTTGGCAAAGATGCTAAAGTTGTTTGCCATTTCCTTCTCCAGTTCATTTTATAGATGAGAAAACTGAAACAAATAGGGTTAAGTGACTTGCCCAGGGTCATACAGTTAGTAAGTGTAGTGTCTGAGGTAGATTTGAACTCGGGTTCTCCTGACTCCAGGTCGCACTTTCTCCGCTCTAATATTTAGAATATCCCAGGTCTAGATGGTAAAGGACTATAAAGGAAACAGGATTTTTATCCTAAAGGTATTAGGGAACTATAGGAGATTCTTTAGTGGCAGAATGACATTATCAAACTACCATTTTAGAAATATATGGCTTTGCAGCGGTCATCAAAACCATTTGGTACTGGCTAAGAAATAGAGTAGTCGATCAGTGGAATAGGATAGAATCACAAGACAAACTAGGCAATAACTATAGCAATTTAGTCTTTGATAAACCCAAAGACCCCAGCTTCTGGGATAAGTACTCATTATTTGACAAAAACTGCTGGGAAAATTGGAAACTAGTGTGGAAGAAATTAGGGCTTGATCCACATCTAACACCACATACCAAGATAAGATCTAAATGGTTTCATGATCTGGATATAAAGAGTGATACTATAAGTAAATTAGAGGAATGTAATAGAGTTTACCTCTCAGACCTATGGAGATGGAATACATTTATGTCCAAAGAAGAACGAACTCTCAATTGAAAACCAGATAGATAACTTTGACTATATTAAGTTAAAAAGTTTTTGTACAAACAAAACCAATGCAGTCAAGATTAGGAGGGAAGCAATAAATTGGGAAATCATCTTTACATTTAAGGTTCTGATAAAAGTCTCATCTCTAAAATATATAGAAAATTGTCAAATATTTATAAAAATTCAAGCCATTCTCCAATCGATAAATGGTCAAAGGATATGAACAGACAATTTTCAGAGGATGAAATTAAAACTATTTATAATCATATGAAAAGGTGCTCCAAATCACTATTGATCAGAGAAATGCAAATCAAGACAACCCTGAGGTACCACTACACACTTGTCAGATTGGCTAAAATGACAGGAAAAATTAATGATGAATGTTGGAGGGGATGTGGGAAGGCTGGGACACTGATGCATGGTTGGTGGAGCTGTGAACGGATCCAACCATTCTGGAGAGCAATTTGGAACTATGCTCCAAAAGTGATCAAACTGCATACTCTTTGACCCAGCAGCATTTCTATTGGGCCTATATCCCAAAGAAATCATAAAGGAAGGAAAGAGCCTCACATGTGCAAGAATGTTTGTGGCAGCCCTTTTTGTAGTGGCTAGAAACTGGAAACTGAATGGATGCCCTTCAATTGGAGAATGGCTGAATAAATTATGGTATATGAATGTTATGGAATATTATTGCTTTGTAAGAAACGACCAGCAGGACAATTTCAGAGAGGCCTAGAGAGACTTGCATGAACTGATGCTGAATGAAACGAGCAGAACCAGGAGATCATTATACACGGCAGTAACAATACTATAGGGCGATCAATTCTGATGGACATGACTCTCTTCAACAATGAAATGCTTCAAACCAGTTCCAATTGTGCACTGAAGAAAGCCATATACACCCAGAGAGAGGGATGTGAAATGTGGACCACAACATAACATTCCTATACTCTTGATTGATGTTTGCTTACATTGTGTTTCCTTTATCTGATATATCGTTTGTGTAGATAAGATTTTTCTTGCACAACAATGATAAGTTTGGAAATATATATATATATATATGTATATATATATATATATATATACATATATTCGATTTGCCAAGTATTTTAACATAATTAACATGTAGTGGATATCCTGCCATCTAGGGGACGGGTGGGGAGTTGGGGGGAAAATTTGTAACAGAAAGCTATGTAAGGGTTAATATTGAAGAATTACCCATACATATGTTTTGCAAATAAAATAAAATAAAAAAAAGAAATATATGGCTTTGGCAGCCACATAGACTTGAAAAGCTATTTAAATTTTGTGGACCAGCATTAAAAGATGATGTCAGTATCTGTACCTGGTACAGGTAGTGGAAAACCTGAATGCCATATCACTTGATTAAAGTTTAATAAAGAATAACTTGGAATGGAAACCCGAAAACAAAAGTACACCAGAAATTCTAAAAATCTCTTTATCATTAATTAAGAAGAAAAAGTAAAAATTTTAAGGTGCTACCAAGGAGTCTTGAAGGGAATCAAGGATTTTTTCCCCTGAAGCAATTGGGGTTAAGTGACTTAGTTCAGGTTACTTACACAACTAGGACGTGATAAGTGTCTGAAGTCAAATTTGAACTTGGGTCCTCCTGCCTCCAAGGCTGGTGCTGTATCCACTACACTGAAATCAGGGATTCTAAGAGATAAATAGGTAGTGCCTTCCAGGCAGAAGGATTCAGAGTGGCTTTTCCCAAAAATATTGTCTATCCTAAAGAGTCCCTATATTCTCTAGGGAGTATTCAATTCAATAAGTATTTAGAATTTATATATGTATATGTGTGTGTATGTATGTGTATATATATATGTAGGTATGTTTTTATATACATGTCTGTATATGTATATATTTACGCACATTTGTATGTATATTTTACATATGTATATGTATATATGCATGTATGTGTATATGTATTTATACATACATACATACATACATACATACATACATATATATATATTATATATAAATCTTTTCCTCTCCTCAACAATTGATCTTCTATACAGCTGCCAAATTGGTATTCCTAACTCCTAATACAATAAACTCTACTTGCTTCCAGATAAAATATAACCTCCTGTTTGGCATTTAGTCTTTCACAGTCTGCTTCCCACCTACATTTTCAGATTTACTGCACACTATTGTTCTGTCTGTGCTCCAGTAAAACCAACTGCTTGCTGTTCCTTACATATAACATTTCATCTCCCATCTCTGTGCCTTTGCATTGGCTATCTACCACACTGGAATGCCCTCCTTCTACAGCTCAAACTTCAAAGCTTAGTTCAAGTTCTGCTTCTTATAGAAAACCTATCCTGATCTTTCTCTACACAGCTTCACATACATGTGAATTACTTTGTGTAACTTTGTAATTTTTTGTAATTTGTAATTTTGTATAATTTGCAATTTTGTAATTTTTCTGTATTATGTGTTGTTTCCCTCTAGTAAAATGTAATCTCTTTCAGGACAGGGACCATCTAGTTTTTGCTATTTTAGAAGCTCAGTAAATATTGAATTAAATTGAGCTTATTTTACTGACTCTGCAAGCTTCTTCCAGAAAGCTTTTTCTCCTATCTAATTTAGATCTTTTCTGCAGTACTTTTAGACATTTCCTTTTTTCTTCTCTTTATTGAAGATGAAGACTAGCAGGTTATCTATCACCCACACATTATCGGTTCATTATTCTTCATTATTTTGGGTTTAAAGAGTCCTAGTTTCTTTAATCTTTCTTTACTGGTCATTTAATCACTGAGAGATTTTTTTAATGCATTCTGTCCAAAGTTTCCCTTTTCTTTTTAAATTGTGGACTTCCAAGCTTTGTTAATAAATAGGATTTAAAGAAACATTTCTGTGGGAGTCATATGGGTTGTGATTTCTGTTTATAAAATAAGTAAGGTGCTCAACTGCTAGACAAGTAAATAAAAAAGGTAATTGGAAAGAGCAGTGACTTGGAGACATGGATTTAAGCCCTGACCATGTGCCTTAATATCTGCCTTCTTGTGCAAACTTCTCATCGAATTTTCCTTGGAATTTTTCTTTACCCATAGTTATGTTTTTCTTTTAATGGAGTTGGTTTTTTTTTTGTGTGTGTGTGTGTGTGTATACTGGCTCCCTATTAGACTGTAATTGTCTTGAGAGTGGGATCTTTATTGTACCTGACATTGTGAACTAGGGCTTCTTAGGGTGGTTTGTAAAGAATGGATATGCTTTAGCTGAACTGATAAACTTTAGCAGGGCACAGTTCCCTGGCTTCTTACATGGTCACTTAATAGGAGACTTGTATACTGGAAGACACTGGTTCTGGAACTAAAGGACTTGAATTCAGATCTTGCCTTAGATACCTGTTTTTTGCATGACATTGGGCAAATCATTCAACCTCTAAATAAGGGAGTTGTAGTGATAGAAGGGGTCTAAGACCCCTTGCAGTTTTTGGTGATTTTAATACAAGTGTTTGAGGGTCTCAATAAGGTTTATAAATCTAACATTGCAACTTGGTGTGTAGTGGAACGTGTGTATATAGTAGTGAGTGTGTGTAGTGGAACCTTAGAGCCAAGAAATGTTTCAAGTTCCAGTTCTGATACTTAACAGCTGAGTGGCCATTGGTAAGTTGCTGAACCTTTACAAACCTCAGTTTACTTGCTAATAAAATGGAGATCATAATTCTTTGCCTACTAAACAGTATTCTTTTGAGGAAAGTATTTTATGAAACCGTAAAGCTGTCTACAAATGTGATCTATTCTTATTATTGAAATTGAACAGCCTATATAGCTCCCTTTCTAACAAAAGATAAAAATTCAAAGGGAAGGTAGGTGGCCCAGCCCTAGTGTCAGGAGGGATCTGAATTCAAATCCAGCCTCAAACACTTACCAACTGTGTGACTCTGGGCACTTAACTATGTTTGTCTCAATTTCTTCATCTGTGAAATGACATGGAAATGGCATTTGCCAAGAGAATCCCAAAAAGGGTCACACAGAGTTGGACACAAACGAAAAACAAATAATAGTAAAAACATTCAAAGATAAATTTGTTTAGCCACTGTGGAATTACTCTTTGAATAAGCCATATTTTTAAATTTAACATACTATGCACGGTTATTGTATTAACAGAATAAGTTATTCATATCATGAAATGGTTTTCATTTACTCCCTCTGGGAAGATGTTGAATGATTTAAAAGGAGTGAGATACCTGGCTTGATAATTGATAATTCAAATAACTCTGACTTCAGTGTTGTCACTACAACTCCCCAGCACTAACTCTAGTATGCCAGAGCCTTTCATTGCCTTATCTGAGAGAATGATAGAAGATGCAAAAACAAAACAAAACGAACAAAAAATACCCCCAACATGATGGAAAGTGGGGCAAAAGACTTGTATGTGCAGTTGGATAGAATACATGACAGATTTCTAGCTGGGGAAAAAAAACTTAAAACTTAGGAAAGTAAGGCCAGCCATTTAAAATTTACAATATTTACTCTGTGCATAGCATCTCCACTAAAACCCTGCTATTATTTCTCATCAGAAGACAAAAAAACACCTTAATTTAAAAAATATATTAGCCATGCCTTTTATTTTAAGTAGAGTCACTTTTGGAAATACCTTTATTAACCTTCTTCCAGACTGAATCATGCCTTGTCAGAAAGAAAATCAAGGAAGAAATACTAGGTACATTGTTTAATATAAGGAGTGTTCGCTTTTAGCCTCTTTGCAGGAAAGAGAGAATTATGTTTTGTTATTAATTTATCTTAGAACATTAGGGGTTTTTCCAGTTACTTAAGAGTTCAGCTTCCTTTTAAGGATCTTTTCATTGTGATATTACTATAGTTGCATTTATTGCAATTTTGATTCTATCTTACTCTCAATTTATATAATCCTCCCATATTTCCCTGATTTTTTTATATTAATCATTTTTAGTGCAAAATAATATTCCACTATATTTGTTCAGGTTTGCTCAGCTATTCCCCAATTGATGAATATCTACTTTATTTCAACTTCTTTGTCACTACTAAGTGTGCTACTATGAATCTTATTTTCTATTTTTGTTGCCCACACAGAATATATACCTAAGTGTGTATTTGACTTGATAAAATAAAGGAGGGATCATTTTCCATCCAAATGAAGAAATAGGAAGTATTCAGTTCAATTTATGATTTGCCAGTCTCTAGCTCTTTGGCAATTCTTCATTTTGTCTTTTTCCTGTTCCTTAAGAAACAAAAAAAGAACTAAGAGCAATTGTGTAGTTTTTGTTGCTTCATGGGTTGATGTGACCAAAGAATTTCATCTCATAGTAGCCAGTCTACTGGGAATGAACCTTTTTATCTATAGTTTGTCTGTCCTTCAGAAAACATGTATAGTCTGTTGCTGGTCTCTTACTTTTTCATCTTGGCAGACTCTGTTAGCATTTGTCCTGTGTAGCCACTGCCCAGTAGAATATAAGCTTCCTGAGGGCAGGGACTTTCTGTATGGGGGCGGGGTGAGGGGCAAAGGTCCTCTGTTTCTAGTGTCTTGTACATAGTAGGCCTTAATAAATATATTTTGAATTGAAGAACCCAGGGTTACCTTAATTCCATAATGAGGAAAGAGAACAATTTTCCCAGAGGCTATAAAGTGTACTAAAAAATCCCTACATTATATTGTTTCCAGAATTTCTTTTTCAAAATAAATAAGAAATAACCAGCTCAAGTTTGTATAAAGACATTATGGCATAGCAGGAAAACTTGAAGTCAGAAAGCCCTATGTTTGAATCCTTTAGTAAATTAATAAATATTAATTTATTAAAACTTAATAAATATTAATTAGTATTAGTTGGGAGGGAATCACTTAGCATTAACATCATTACTTGGAAATGATGAGCTCAATGACCTTGGAAACACATGGATAGTCTTGCACAAAATAATGAAGAGCAAAATGAGCAGGAGAAATAGAACATTATATATAATGACAGCAGTGTTGTTTTAAGAACAACTTTTAAGTAAATAAGTCATTTTGCCTATTATCAATACCCAAATTAATTAAAAAGAACATATGAAGGAAAATGCTATCTGCATCCATAGAAAGAATAATAGAGGCATGTATAGAATGATTTTACATATACTTACACACAGTTGTGTCTAATGGTAGCCATCTGTAGAGTGGGGAGAGGGGAAAAAAGGGGGAAAAAAGAAATTTACGTGATAGCTACTATATATTTAAAAGGAATAACAAGTTGTACATAACAGCTTTGTAGTTTCATGCAATTCATCTTTTTATTATACCATGTTATAGAAATGTTTTATTCCATAAATTAAAATTATTTAAAATAAATTTTAACAGTTTTATTTTTGTGCCTTAAGTACTTTTGAAGAACTTTTCCCCTCTCACTGTAGTATTAAAATGTTCTATTTATTGATAATTTTTAGTTATAAATTTATATATGTTTTAATATCATAAACTTTTGTATGTTAGAATAGCAATGGCAGGTCTTATGAACATTTTAACAGCTTTTATTCTAAAACTAATATCATGAAGATTGATGTATATATATGTGTGTGTATATGTATATATGTATATATGTGTATATATGTATGTATGTGTGTATACACACACACACACACACACACACTTTTTTTTGCTGAGGTAATTGGGGTTAAGTGACTTGCCCACATAGCTGGGAAGTATTAAGTGTCTGAGGCCAAATTTGAACTCAAGTCCTTCTGACTTCAGGGCTGGTGCTCTATCCACTGTGCCATCTAGCTACCCAAGATAGATATTTTCTTTCTTTCTTTTTTTTTTTTTTTTTCTGAGGTAATCGGGGCTAAGTGACTTGCCCAGCGTCACACAGCTAGGAAGTATTAAGAGTCTGAGGCCGTATTTGAACTCAGGTCTTCCTGACTTCAGGGCCAGAAGATTGATATTTTTAAAGTAGATTTTCATCCTGAAAATAAGATTATTTGCCTTCATCAAGTTATACTTATGCATTTATAAAATGAAAACTCTGATTTGCATGTAAAATTCCTGGGTAAATTTTAATGCTTAGAAGAAATTTTACTCCCTTTATTTTTCAGTCTTCCATATAATGAGTTTTTTGGTGGTGTAAGTGGATTGACAGTGGAGCAGTTTAAAAAGATCAATGGATTTCCTAATGCTTTCTGGGGATGGGGAGGAGAAGATGATGATCTCTGGAATAGGTATGTATCTTGACTGGAAATTCTTTATTTAATGCAAGAATTCAAATCTCTTTTTCTATTAAACTAATGAGGAAATGGTTTGTTTCATGAAAGAAAGTCTCTTATTTGTTGCTTCCTCTCATCTACACAATTACTTCTCAGTCCTTTCTTGATGGACAGAAGCTGGTTTCTCCAAGATTTCTAATGATTTCCTTATTACCAAATTTAATGATCTTTCTTTAATTCTCCATTGACCTCTATCTTAATGAAAGTCAATCAATCAATATTTATTAAGTACTTTCTATGTGTTAGGAGCTGTGCTAATCAAGACAAAAGATAGTCTCTGCCCTTAAGAAGTTTACAGTCTCATAGGGGAAACAATATGTAAATAAATACATACAAAGCAAGCTATACCTGACATAAATAGGAAATAATTGACAGAAGGAAGGCTCGGGAATTAAGAGGGCTTGGGAAAGCTTTCCAATAAGAGGTGAGATATAGGAAACCAGAGAAGTCAGTAGTCACAGCAGAGGAAAAAGAACATTCCAGGCATGGGAAACAGAAAATTCCAGGAATTGAGAATGGAGTGTATTTATTATTTGTGGAATAGCCAGGAGGCTAGTGTCTCTGGATTGATGATTGTGTTGGGGAGTAAAGTATAAGAAGACTAGAAATATAGAAGAAGATAGGTTATAAAGGGCTTTGAATGTTAAAAGGACTTATATTTTACTCACTGGAGTTTATTGAGTAGAGTGACATGATTGGTCCGCACTTCAGGGAAATCACTTTAGTGACTGAACGTAGGAAGGACTGAGCTAGGCAGCATCACCCACAAACTATTACAATAATCTAGGTATAAGGTGATAAGGGCCTGCACTAGAGTGATTGCAATGACAGAAGAGGGATCAAGTTCATAAGAAGTTTGAAATGGTGAAATCAGCAGTTCTTGGCAATAGATTGGATATGGGGTTGAGAAATAGGGAGGAACCCAGGATGCTTCCTAGGTTGTGAGCCGGAGGGACTGGGGGATGATATTCCACAATTATAGGTAAAGTGGTAGTGGAGGGAAAATTTTGGACATAATGAGTTCAAGATATCTACTGCACATCCAGTACAGTCTAAAAGATATTTGGAGATGAAAGATTGGAGCTCAGCAGAGATTTTGGGGCAGATTTGAGAATCATCAGCATAGATTTGACAATTAAGTCCATGGGATGAGATTACCAAGTGAAGTATTATAGAAGAAGAAGAGAAAGTCTAGAATAGAAGCTTTTAGTGTTAGAGAGTGTGATCTGGAAGATCCAGAGAAGGAGTAATCAGATAGGTAGGAGGAGAGCCAGAAGGAAATAGTGTACCAAAGTGATCAATGCTGTCAAAGACTTCAGAGAAATCAGGGAGAATAAGGATTGAGAAAAGGCCACTGGGTTTAGCATCTAAGAGATCCATTGATAGCTTTGGAGAGAACAACTTCAGTGGAATGATGACGTTGGAATTTGAATTGTAAGTTAAATTGAGAGTGAGAGGAAATTAGAGGTACCTATTGGAGATGGCTGTTCTAGCTACAAAGGGCAGAAGAGATATAGGAATGGGAGGACCAAATCAGGGTGTTTTGGATTTTTTTGGAATGAAGGCAACATGGGCATATTTGTAGGCAGCAGGAAACAGCCAGTAGAGGGGGAGAGATTGAAAATGAGTGAGAGATGGGGATGACAGGGGACAATCTTTGGGAAAGATGAGATGGATTGAGATTGCTCGTTGGTAAGGAAAAAGGCCACTTTATCATGGGAAAGAGGCACAAGGCATTTGAGTGATAGGAGATAGGAAAGAGGGGAGAAGAGGGAGTTCCTAAAGAAAATCCTAGTGTATTTTAATGAAAATCACCATCTGCTTTGGCTTCTATGACATTATAATTTCACAATTATATGTTAACAATCATTCTATCCTTCTCTGTCTTCCTTTCTTCTGAATCCTAAATATGGCCATTCTTATGTCCTTGGCTGTCTTCTTTTCGTTTGAGAATTTAATCAGTTTTTTGACTTCAGGTTATCACTTGTACTCTAAAATCTTCCAAACCTATTTTTGGATCTCTGACTTTTTCCACACGTCTAGATCCACTTTTCCATTTATTAGATTTTTTTTCTCACCAGGACATTCTGCTAGCACCTTAAACTTAACATGTCCCTAACTCAATTTATTGTCTTTCTCCTGACCATTTTCCTAATTTCTCTGTTCTATTGATGGTATCCTTATCCTTTCCTAGTTCTCTGAATATCTCTTAAACTTTGTAGATTTTCAAAAACCCAGGATTACTTGACTTTCTTCTATGATCTGAATGAAAAAAAAATATTAAGGGTAGCTAGCTGGTGCGGTAGATAAAGCACTTGTCCTGGAGTCAGGTAATTGACTCCTCCAACATTTAACATAAAGTTTCATTTTATTATTCAGTTAATGAGCACTTGTTTTCTTTCAAAAAAATCTCCATTTAGAAGAAAAAAAAGAAAAAAACAAAATCCATATAACAAATATGCATAGTAAACATATCTAATGATTTCCCCCACTATGAGTGTATATCTCATTTTTTATCTTAAATCCATCACCTCTTTTTAAGGAGGTGAGTAGCATAGTTTATCATCAGTAACAATGTTGGTCATTTCATTGTTGTCTTTCAGAGTCGTATAATTTGTTCTTCTAGTTCTTTTTGCTTAATTATGCCTTAGTTCATATGAATCTTCTCCAGGTTTCCATGAAACTATCTTCTTTGCTGTTTCTTATGGCACAATAGCATTCAATTGCATTCATATACCATAATTTATTGAGCTCTCCCTCTAATGATGGGTATGTCTTTAGTTTCTAGTTCGTCATCACTGCAAAAAGAGCTGTTTTAAATGATTTTGGAGCAAAAAAAGGGGGGGGGGACAAAATAAGTGCAGCTATAGGGGAGAGGGTTGACAATCCTTTCCAGGAGTGATAAAAGAGATGAAGCTTTGGGAGAGAATGGGATTGTCAAGGACCAGAGTAGAGAGGACAGGGTAGAGAGCTAAGAACATTTTTGGGAGAACATCTACCATAAGTTATCAAGAAGAGGACAAACAGAGGAGTGGTTAGATAGGTAGGAGGAGAATAGCCCACCTGTAAAGTCAGAGGAGGAGAACATATTCAAAAGTGAACTTTATGTTTTATATTTCTGAGATACCGAAGATGAGTCAAAAAACCATTGGTGTTGATTGAATTTTCTGAGAGTAATTTCAGTAGAATGGTAGGGAGGAAGCCAAGGTAAAAAGAGTTGGGAGAAGGATGCAGGTATTGGGAACAGACAATTTGTTTTCAAGAAATCTGAGAGAAGAGACATGGAATGGGAGTTATATGAGATAGGAAGGTTAGGGAGATTTGGAAAAATTGGACATATTTGGAAGGAAAGATTGAAAAGATATGAGAAAGAAGAGATGATTTCTGTGTTTAGTTCTGGAGGAAACCAGAATGAGTGGGTATCAAGGGAACAATGGGCTTATAATTTTAGTAAAGAGTAGAGATAGTTCCTTTTCTTTCCTGTACAGTTCTCCAGTTCCAGTTTGTATTGAAATAATTTGTGTATGTCCTGAATCTGATACATACTGGCTACCTTGACTGAAAATGAGCCCTAAATACTGAAAATTCAAGGATTTTTTTGTTCGTTAAAGTATTCTTGGGACAGACTTTATGAATTTCTGGAGGCCTAATTGAGATGAAAGTCAGGATGATGTCATGAATAAAAAGTTGGCTTTGAAACCAGGAAGTCCAAGGTTCAAAAAGTCTTCCTCCAACACATATTGTCTGTGTGACCCAAAGGAAGTCACTTAAACTCTTCCAGTTCCCCAGGTATCTCTCTAAGACTATTGCAGGAAAAATGCTTGCCTACATTGGTAAATGAAAATTCCTTACTATTTCAAAAAATTATAGATCTAGGCTCTATGAAAGGAATTTGTATTACTGTAATCATTATTTGGGTGGTATAAAGACAATTGGTCTAGTTCTTACAGAAAGTTCATACAGAAAGCTCAAAGCAAATGTAGAAGTAAGCCAGATTAGACTATTGTTAGAATTAATCAAATTGTTCACAAAATTACAGTGTTCTAATAAAATAAAAAATTACAGTGTTGAATTGAATGTAATTGACTATTATACTTTTTTTCTCCTAATATCTGTTGGGCAAACTTTCCAGTATTTCTGAATCCATTCTATAGGTGGCTATTCATAAATGTTTTTCCATGAACGGACTCTTTTTTTTTTT
>JAJPUD010000373.1:0-22748 GCA_023553655.1 Myrmecobius fasciatus | reverse complement strand
CCCCCCACCCCTAGATGACAGCTAATCTAATACATGCTAAATAGGATAAATTATATGACAAATACAATACATGTATACATATCTATACAGTTATTTTACTGCACAAGAAACATCAGATCTAGAAAGAGAAGAAGAAAAAAACAACCTAAGAAGAAAAACAAAATGCATGGAAATATTCACAGAAAGCGTTAAAATGCTGTGTTGTGGTTCACTCTCAGTTCCCACAGGCCTCTCTCTGGATGTATATGACTATCTTCATTGCAGAACAACTGGTTTGAATCACATCATTGTTGAAGAGAACCATGTCCATCAAAATTGATCATCATATAGTCTTGTTGCTGTGTATAATGTTCTCCTGGTTCTGCTGATTTCACTCAGCATCAGTCATGAACGGACTCTTTATATCATTGCCTTTCTCTTTTTTATAATTAAAGCTTTTTATTTGCAAAACATGCATAGGTAATTTTTCAACATTGACCTTTGCAAAGCTTCTCTTCCAAATTTTTCTCTCCTTCCCCCCCCACCCCCTTCCCTAGATGGCAGGTATCCAATACATGTTAATTAAGTTAAAATATATGACAAATCCAATATATGTATATATATTTATACAGTTATCTTGCTGTACAAGAAAAATCAGATCTACAGGAAAAAATAACTGAGAAGGAAAACACAATGCAAGCAAACATCAACAGAGAGCATGAAAATGCTATGTTGTGGTCCACATTTCATATCCCTCTCTCTGGGTGTATATGGCTTTCTTCATTACTGAATAATTGGAAATGGTTTGAAACATCTCATTGTTGAAGAGAGCCATGTCCATCAGAATTGATCATCATATAGTCTTGTTGTTGCCGTGTATAATGATCTCCTGGTTCTGCTCATTTCACTCAGCATCAGTTCATGCAAGTCTATCCAGGCCTCTCTGAAATCATCCTGTTGATTGTTTCTTACAGAACAATAATATTCCATAACATTCATATACCATAATTTATTCAGCCACTCTCCAATTGATGGGCATCCCTTCAGTTTCCAGTTTCTAGCCACTACACAAAGGGCTGCCACAAACATTCTTGCACATGTGGGTCCCTTTCCCTCCTTTAAAATCTCTTTGGGATATAGGCCCAGTAGAAACACTGCTGGGTCAAAGGGTATGCACAGTTTGATAACTTTTTGAGCATAGCTCCAAATTGCTCTCCAGAATGGTTGGATCCGTTCACAGTTCCACCAACAATATCATTGTCTTTCTCTTTCTACTTCCTGGATCATTAGAAAAAAGAAGAGTAAAATACAATACAGGGGCAGTCTGTCACTCACAGGAATATAAACAGATTTTTCAGAATTGTTTTATTTATATTGAAAACATGTGTAAAGTTTGCTTTCCTTTTATTTTCTTCTCTTCACATATTTTGAATTGTAGAGTTCATTATGCTGGATATAATGTAACAAGACCTGAGGGAGACTTAGGAAAATACAAGTCCATTCCTCATCATCATCGAGGAGAAGTTCAGTTTTTAGGACGGTAAGTTCATATTTAGAAATCTGAATATAGAATGTTCACATTTAGATGGCCTGTACTGTATATGAAGTATTTTAAGAGTTATTTGTATGTTGATAAAATTCTGTAAAAAGATTTTGCTTTAAAAATTCCTATTCTTTATAAAATGAAAATTGACCCCCCCAGTATAGTAAAACACATAGTTTTAAAGACTTTGATTTGCTTCTAGTAAAAATAATGATTCCTCAAACATCTAGAAAAAATTCATAATGTTTTATTGATTTTTATTTTCTTTCTAAACTTGATCTTGTACGTTGATTTCTCAAGAATGTGTGAAGTGAACTATACCTCATTCAGTAGAGTAGATTGTAAATTGAGATTCGAGAATATTCCCAGTTTCTGGCCCTTCTGTTTTAGATCCGTATGACACAACACAATTTCTAAATAAAAAGACCATCTGGTATTAAGTGTTAAGGAACAAGTGAATTTCAGTCAAAGGACAAAGTGTAAATATAAAATTTATTTTTATAGGGTCTATGTAAATCCAATGAAATTAATGCCATGAGAAAAAATAGCAGTCATTTAACTACCTAGGATTATCACATTGCAAAAGGACAACTTTTTTTTTTTTTAACTTTTGAAAATGCAAAATGTTTGTAGTTACGAGCCAAGATTTGGGCTTAAAATATTTGTGAATTTTTAATTATTACAGATTTCTAATGTATCAAAGACATTTCATCTTTTCAGTGTAAAATGTATCCAAAGATACTCTTCACTATATTTCTTTCTAAACATTTCACCATATTTTCTCTGTTTTCTTGTCCTGCAGATATAAGTTGCTACGGTATTCAAGAGAGCGTCAGTATATTGATGGGTTGAACAATTTAAAATATACTCCTAAAATACTGATTAGTAGGCTGTATAAAAACATCACTATAAACCTCACTCCAGATTTAGCTCCTGTTCAAGATTATTGAAAGAAATGGAACTTACTTCAAGACCAAATGAACTGTTGGACTGGATGCTTGGTGTGCACTGGTGGGAAATATTTATAGAAGCTTTTTGGCTATTGAGAGATATGTGAGAAATAAAGCATATGATAGTGCACTGTTTGCCGAAAAGTAGAAATGCCAGCAGCCAATACTTAATGTTTACAGCATGGAACTTTTAACAGCCAAGCCTTCTTTCACTATATTCTCTGTGTTAAGAAACCACTCAGCTATATACATGGATAAAATTGCAGAAAACAGATACCATTGCTTAGGAGTGAGAGCTCTCTTCTACCAGAAAAAAAATTTTATACTAAAAACTATGATTTTAATTTGAGTGAATGCTTTATTTCCTTTTAAAAATGTTTTGTAAATATATGTGATGTAGATTTATGTGGTCAAATAGCTTTTAAAAATAATATGTTGAAATTCTGCATGCCTTTGTTTTTTTTGTAGGATTTTTTTTTAATCTGCATGGAAGAACCAATGTACATTTGTTACCAAGCAGAGGTAAACTCTTGTGTGAAATGAAGAAATTGTGAATAATTGATGGCCAGCTATGATAGTAAACTGTTATACTAGTTTTGAGCTTTAGGCCTCCAGCCTTTTTTATTGGATAGATTCATAGCTTTCATCAGATATTAATGGTAAAGGGAAAGAAATTAAGTAGTTCCCTTCCTGCTAAGTTTAGGTAATTTCCTTGCTTACTTTCTCATCTAGTTTTGCTTAATCACAACCATATTGTTTATGCATATTGCATGTATACTACTAAGAAAATCTCAAAAGTTCTTATATATCATAATATAAAGGACCTCTTATTTTAAGTGTCTTCACATGTGCCACTAGTGTTAGTGTCAGGGATTCTGTGCCTAAAACAATGTTCTCAAGTTCCTGGGTGTTTGTATACTGTCGTGGTTTTTATTTTTGTTTGTTTTTATTACTTGTGAAAAGCACTTTTATTCTTCCCAAATCAAAAGAGCCAAAAAAAAGTCTTCATTTCAAAGAAAAACCACCACCCATTATAATTTTGTTTTTGTTTCTAAAAATGAATTATGGGAAACCCTGTGATGCTTGTGTTATGCTAATAAGTTTGGGGATTAAATAAAGAATTAAACTTTCTATTTTGTGGAGATAAATACTAGAAGGAACTATCATATTTTAAAAATTTGATTCAGTCTACATTTTATAAATTCATAAAATTATAGCTGGAAAGGGACCTATGAGATCATTTAATACAACTTGCCCATCTTACAGATGAGGACAGATGGAGATGAATTGACTTGCCCAAGATCATCTATTTAGAGGCAGAATCAGGATCAGATCCTGATCTCCTGACCTTTGGTCCAGTCCTCACGTCACTTTACCACACTGCCTCTTCTGTATCATTTAAGGATCACTCATTTGGTATTACTGATTACATTTACCAACAAAGAACATTCATGGGCAGAACTCTTATAAAAGAGCTTGTTATGAAATTGATTTAGAGATGAGTCAAATTATGTCATTTCCCTTCTCCCCCATAGCTACTTTTAGAAAATGCCTGATATAAATCAGTTCATAAGTAGGTGTTAGTCAAGTCTCTTACATTAAGGTAATAAAAAAAGTTCCATTTTATTTAGAAACATGTTATATTTAGTTTAAAGTTTAAGTGAACTTTTCAATGTTAAAACAAATTATACCAACATCCTACCTTTACTTTTGACATCTGTGTCAATCATAGTCATTTAGTATTTCTTAAACCAAAGATTTTTTTTAGTCCTTAAATGTTATGATGAATGTCAGACAAAATAAGTAGTTGTAGAATTAGAAAATGTGCAACCTTATTTACAACTGAATATTTGCTTCATGGATTCCTCTGAAAAGATCCATAGTTGGGTCATCTCAGGTTGTGAATGTAACTTTAAAGTTGTTTTTGCTCTGGCAACCTTGACAGCGCAAAGGATCATAACCAAAATCTTAAAAATCATTAGCTTGTCTGTAACTTTGATAAAAGAATTTTTTTTTGGCATAAAATTAGAAGATAAGATAAATTTATTTCTGTTATGTTGCTTGGAAATGTTTTTTTTATTTTTAATATTTTGCTTTTTCACTTCCTTCTGTGGCATAAATAAATATCAGCCAAACTTTTAAAAATGATTGTTTAAAATGCTTTGAGAATTTTATTCTCTGGCCATTTTTCTCTTATATCAAATATATTTTCTTACTGTTATAAAATGAAAGAATCTGTGATGGAAAAATAGTATTTATCAAGACCTGTAACACACACAGTTTTTTTTTTTGTTTGTTTTTTAGGAACAAAGTAAGTCTAATTAGTAAATACACTGATAATTGTGGAATGAAGTTGCAGATGGAGAGAATACAGGCTCCCATTTCCCATTAAAGAAACATTTTTTTTCCTTAGAATGTGTTAAGGAGATATAAATCTTATAGTTGTTTTTTTTAAAATAACTTTTAAAAATTGAGAGTTGCCCACAGTTTGGTCTTTTCATTTAAATGTATTTGCTGCAGTATTAAGGAAAACATAATACTGTAACATGCTTGCCATGTTTGTTTGCGCTGCATATATTTTTTGACACGACTAATTTTTTTTTCAGTTTTGAAACTGAATGTTTGGAAACATTCAGGTACACATAGTTGGAAATTGTATGTACCTTTTTGTAAAAAGTCTAGATAATAAATTTTATAGTTAAAGCAGTGAACATGGATGTGGTTCAGTATTAGTGGATCAAATTTTGCTCAGTTGCTTAATTATAGTTAAAATGCAAAATAATTTGTTCCAGAGAAATTAAAATAGTATACAGATGTACTCATGTAAAACAATGTTCTTAAGTCAGTCAAGTTAGTTTTGCGTAAGCTTAAATCATGTTTGTCCTATTAAAAGAATATAAAGGATATTGTTCAATAATTGAAAAACTCTAAATACTAATCCAGGATCTTTTAAAAAGACTATCTTGAGGGTATGATTTTAAACTGTCCTTAGTGCCCACTGCACTATAGCAGGAGTTAACACAGTGCCTTTTACAAAAAGGAAATGTAATGACTGGTGTGCATACTTGTAAGCAAAGTTTTGTACACGTGGTCTGCTGCTGAGATTCTTTTCTAATTCACAATTTAAGCATAAATTCCATCTTTTCTGGCTTCTACTCTTGACAGAAATAGTAAAACAAACCTATGCCAAATATAAGATGTAATGAAATTGAAAAATCCTGTTTTCAAATTCTTTTTCTTATATTTGGAAGGGTGGAGGTGGGGGATTAACGATTGTACCTTATCCACTCAGTTTTAATGGAAAAGTGGTTACTTTTTGAGAGACTGTCTCTACTACTCTCCTACCCAAATTGTTGATTTCCATTTTAAACCAAAATGGAAAAAAAAATCAATAGAACTTCCTCCCTTTTGGGGAATAATATTCTGACAAGTGAATGCAAAATGTTTCTCATTTTATTTGACCTTTACTGGTCTGCATTATATTTCATTTTTGTCTTTCTCACTAAATAATAGACTACTAGTCTTGTTGCAGTGGAATCATGAGTGTGTTAGTGAAGAAAAATAAAAAGAAATAAATGGTGTATATCAAGAGAAAGTGTACTTAAGACTTTTACTTATAAAAGTGTGAAAGGCTTTTACAAAAATGCACTGAAATGCTGGGAACTTACTGTGTACTATCATGTTCTGATTTTTATTTTGCTCTTCATGAAAATGTTTGTACTTTTTTATCATTGTCTTTTATGAAATATAATGTTCTAAAGATTTTGTGTGCTTTAATTTTTCTCACAGATGCTTTGTGTTGGGTTATCAGTATGATTTATTGTCATTTTCTAAGCTCCGATGAACTTTTCTGTGAATAGTCTGATGAAAAATAACAACATAAATGTGAGCTAAATAGTTCTTTGCTCCTGTAGTTTTAATTAGATGAGTAGAAAGAGCTCGACTTGATCATATATCTCCAGTGGTGCATATGATCACAAATCTCATAACTGGAAGGGACCTCAGAAGTCAACTAGTCAAAACTGTATGTGGTAAACAATCCCTTCTATAACACTGCTGAAAAGTGGTCATCCAGTCTTTGCTTGAGGACTTCAGAATTGAGGAGAACTGTAAACCTCCTAAGACAGGTCAGACCACATTAATATATTTCTAAATCTTAGAATCTGTCTTTCATCCTATTGTTCTTAGTTCTGTCTGGCATCTGTTATTTTATTATTTATTTTTTATATGTGGAGAGACAGAGTTAGAGGGAGGGGGAAAGAAAGAAGGAAGGAGAGAGGGAAGGAGAAGGAAAGAGGGAGTGAGGAGGGAAAGGGAGAGAAGCAGAGAGAGGGAGGAAGAATGGGAGAGAGAGAAAAAAAAGGAAGAAGGAAAAAAAAGAAAAAGAAAGAAGGAGGGAGAGAGAGAGGGATAGAAGGTAAGAGACTGTGTGTTTGTTACCAGACTTGTGATTTCATTGGTATAGGTAATTCTCAGGGAGAAAATTTTCTTCAGTGCAGACAGGTGCCTACGCTAAAATTTAGCAATCTTAGAGAATGACCTGGTCTGGGGACTATCAAATATTGTGTCTTGTCCAGATCTTAATGTGTCTCTATCTTCTTGTAAACTTCAACATATCAAGTTGTTTTTTATTTACTTCTTGGCTTTCACATAAAAAGTAGTATAAATATTTAAGGCATTATTTAAACACCAAGAGTCCTTCATTATATATCTTTTTCCATTGTTTATATATGACAAGGTTTGGGTCTAAATTATGTGACAGTGCTTGTACACTTTGAGACTTAGATGATTTATATGCTATGTAGTAATTATTACATTTTATGGCATTTAATATTTGACATGGTTAGCACTAATATCATCACCCCATTTTATAAGTTAAGAAATTGATATTTAGAAAGGTCAAATAACTTGTTTATACCCATAAAGCCATGTTTTACTCAAATATATTTTTTTTTGGATCCAAGACTCTCTAGTATATGTTTTCCCCCCAAACTACTGTCATTCCCATTCTCAAATATTACCACTTTTATTCATTCCAATTAGTCTGTAAGATAATATATGTATATATGTACATATACAATTTTACTACTCAAAATTCTAATTGCTTTTATTTGACTGAGCTTAAAGATTTCATATGGAGAATGAATTTTTTATAATGTTTAGGGTAGACTGTTTAAACATAATACCCTAAATTATTATTGGGTTTCAAGGAATGAGTATGTAAATTCATAGATCCTAACAAGAAAGGAGTCAGAGAAGGAGATGATAGTTAATGGTTAATGCTGCCATAGGGGCAAGAAAGGCAATAAAAAGGTTATATAATTTAAATCATAAGAGAGCCATATTTTCCTAGGGTATGAATTGTTATTTTAACAGAATGGGAAAGGA
This sequence comes from Myrmecobius fasciatus, assembly GCA_023553655.1. NCBI lineage: Eukaryota > Metazoa > Chordata > Mammalia > Dasyuromorphia > Myrmecobiidae > Myrmecobius > Myrmecobius fasciatus. The sequence continues at coordinate 14,888 of JAJPUD010000373.1, read as the reverse complement.
GCTTTTTCAATAATCTTGGCTAGTGGTGTCAAACTCAGAAACCTTGGAGACCAACCTTTACACAAAGATCCCTACTGCTGCATGTTGATATAGTAAATCACATATTGCGATTACATAAAAAATTAATGTTCTTTTTTATTTATTTTGTTAAATTTTCCCAATTTCATTTTAATCTGATTTAGGTGGGCACTAGGGAATGTTGCTAGTACCAAGCAATTCAGATCTTTGATCTAGTCTAAATGGTGCATTTGCATTTTTTTTTGTTTTTTAAACTTAAAAGCCTAAAGAATTTAACTTGCCCAAGATCATAAAGCTAATGTGTATCACAAATCACAGACCTGTGACTCCAGATCTAGTGTATTTTCTACCACACTATAATGCCACAGTTTCCCAAGATTAATTCAGTCTTGGGAATTCCCAATCTTGAGAATTCCCAAGGGATTTTCAAATTTCCAATTTGCCAATGATTATCAAACCTGACAACTCGTTCCATGATGATTCATATGAATACAATTGCTACCACCTGAAGAAGGAATCTTCTTAGTAGGACTCTTTGGGATTATTCTCCTGGACAAGAAACCAGAGGTCTTTGTTGAAAGATGGTGTTGTCATAATTATTTCTGGTTGAAAAGAAGGAACCCCAGAGGTGAAGTTTAGATTAGAGATGTAAACAGCCAAGTTAAAAAAATGGCATCTGAGAACAAAATTTGGATTTTTGTGTTATGGTTAAAAATACATGGATGATCTGAATGTAGATGAAGCATATATGATGGCAGCCAATGAGAAAAAAAAAGCCTCAAGGCCTTTGAATAATAGAAACTGAGAATAAGATAGAAGGGAGAAAACTATTCGTGTATACCTGCCAAACCTGATAATCAATGAGCATTTAAGCACTTCTATGTGACAGGAATTGTGCTGAATTCTAAGAATATAAAGACATAAACATCTGTGTATATATTATGTATATATATATATATATTTAACAATTCCTGGTTCAAGGAATTTATATCAGGAAAAACATTAACATATATAGGTATGTATATAGAATAAAAAATTATATGTAGTTCATACATACAAAAATAAGTGCAAGGTAGTTAAATACAAACTAGCAAGGTATATAGATGGCATTAGTAATTGGGAGAGGACCCTGCAGAAAGTAGTGTTTGAATTTAGTCTTGAAGGAAGTGAAATTTCATTGAAGTGACAACAAAAAGAGGATGTATTCCAGGGACAGGGGACAACCAGGACAAATATGTGGAGATAGAAATTGAAATAAAAGAAGGCCAGTTTGGCTATACTGTAGAGAGAGGGAAGTGGGACAAGGTATAATGAAGTTGGAAAGTTAGATTTGGGCAGGTTCTGAAGGGCTTTATTGGCAAAATAGAGAAGTTTATATTTTTTCCTAAAGATTATAGGGAACCCCACTAGTTTATGAAATAGAGAAGAGTCCAACTATTTATTGGATATCTTGAACTTAATATCTCATAGATAGATGTCTTAGACTCAACATACCCCAAACAGAATTTCTCCCCAAAGCTTTCTCTTCTTTTAAAATTCTCTATTGTCAAGAGTACCATCATCCTTCCAGGTAGGTGTCAGCTTCTCACCTTTTAATTTCCTCCACATTCAATTTGTTGCCAAGTTCTGTCAATTCTCTCTTTGCAATATCTGGAATACAACCCCTTTTTCTCCCTCCTCTGACTCTATTATCACTTCACTGTCATCTCATTCCTCAGTCATAAAGTGATCTTATTAAAGCATAAATCCCCTGTACTCATTAAACTCCAGAGAATTCCTATTACTTTCAGGATCAAATATAAAATCTTGTTTGATCTTTTTTTTTTATAAGGTATAGCCTAGCCCTCCCCACCTTTCCAGACTTCTCATATTGCTCTTCCTTTTCTGTATTCTATGAGCCAACGACATAGACCTCTTTGCTCTTTCTCTTAGAAGATCCTATCTTTCTCACCTTTTCATTTTCACTGACTATTGACCTTGCCTGGAATGCTTGCCCTTCTCATTTCTGCCTCCTAGCTTTCATTGTTTCTTTCAATTTTCAGCTAAAATCCCACCATTTGCAAGAAGTCTTTTAAGATTTCCCTTCTGCTTGTGCCTTCTCTCGGTGAAATCCTATGTACCTTAGATATATTGTTCATATCTAGTTATTTGCATTTTGATATCATGTACACTATATTTCCCATTAGAATGTGAGCTCTGTGGGATCCTGGTCTGTTTTTGCTTTTCTTCATATCCACAGTTCCTGGTAACTACTTAGCCCTTAATAAATAATAATTAAATAATAAATTTATTGACTGACTGAGTGAATAACTTAGTTTAGTAGCAAACTGAAAAAATAGATTGGAGAGAGAGAGATTTGAGCTAAAGAAACCAATTATGGATCCAGAGGTGATGAGGGCTGGAACTAAAGTGGTATGGATATAATAGGAAGAAATGTCAGGAGTTGGCCATTGATGATATACTTGAGAGGAAAGGGGAGTGAGGATGAAAAGGGTGGCTCCCTCAACAGAAAAAGGGAAGAATGGTAGAAAGGTAAATTTAGATGGAAAGATAATTTCTCTTTAGGACATTTGAGTGAGATGTCTCTGTGACATCTGGTTTGAAATGTCCAGGAGGATGTTAATATATGGGCCTGGAACTCATAGGATGTATATAAATGTAGGATATATAAATCTAAGTCATATGCATGGACATACTAATGAAAATCATGGGACTTGAGGAAGTCATCGAGACAGAGAGAGAGAGAAAAAAGTAAGGTCCAGGACCACATTATCTATAGATAATTGGTAATTAACCAAAGACAATCTGAGAGCTATCAATAATGCCTAAACCTTGGGGACTTATGTAAAAACTATGCTAATAAGGTCAGCTAAAGATCTTAAATCCAATACTCAAATGGATAGATGATCTCACTAACGTGGATGTTCCTCTTCAGCGTAGCAGATTACAACCCATCCATTCCTACTGTTCTGACTTTTGTACATTTCTTTCCATAAATTCACCACAAGGGGTCAGAATAATTTGCCAAAAGCCATCCTTCAGGTTCCTTGACATATCAAGGAAAGCAATGGAGTTTGTGGGCTCTCCATTGGTTATGTGCCATTTTCAGCACATGGCTAGTCCATCTTTTTCCGTTTTCAGTTCAATGTGAACATTTGTCAAAATGTAAAACAAACAAAAGCCCTCAAATATTTCTTTGTTCATATACTTAATATTGCTTGTTTTTCAAATCTGTTAGGAGTAATATATTACAGCTTGCTTCCATCCAACTGCATATCTCCCCATTATCTTTTCAGTGATCCTCAAATGGAATTCTTTAGAAATTCTAATGGGCCATAACTCACAACACTAGGATATCACTGGAAGAATATTGGTGTTTAAAAGACGAAGCTTGTTTCAGGGCAGTATTTGAGATCATTAAAAAAATCTTTGTAGTTACCCAAAATTGATTCAGCTTCCTCTTCTCCTTTTGTCCAATCCTTAATCTAGCTTATTTATTTGCAGTGTCTATCAAAAGATATATGCATATACCTCTATCTCTCTACATATATTCTGATGGATGAAGGCAATCCATTGTCTTTCCAACTACAAATCTATTGCAGGGTCTGTTGAACTATTACTGCTGCAATTCATTTTTGTAATGCCTAGTTTAGGGTTTTCTATAAGGATGTATTTGCTTCTTAGAAATTTACGGCTGAAAGTTCCAAATATCTTCTGGAGAACAGAAATTAAATTATATTGATTGATAGATAATATATATAAGAATGGACACATTAATACCTAGCTATATTAATAATTAAAGCCTTTCCCCTCATTGTTGGGACTTTTGAGCATTAGAAATTTATTCCCCTCTTCCTTTATAGAATGTGGGTTATTATTCATCTATAGAATACAAAGGAAAGAAAAGTTATAAGCATTTCCACCAAAGACCTGTGACCTTTGCTTTAGTTCACTATATCATAATTTGTGCATAGGCCATCTTTCAGTCATTGATTAGGATATTTATTTAGATAGTTTTAATTTAACTTATTTTAATTAAAAATTCATTTTCTCTCCCTCATATTTTCCACCTCTATTAAAAAAACAAAAACAAAATCCTAGTAACAACATGCATAGTTAAGTAAAACAAATTTACAATGCTGATTCTATACACTTCATTCTGCATCAGTTTTTTTTAAAAGAGAGAATAGAAATACACAAGGAATTTTTTTTATTTGTATATCTCTCCCCTAAGGTAAAAATGTTTTCTAGTCACCAGTACCATATTAGTAGAAGCTATTCTATTTCCCTCTGCTTTCTGTTTGTTGAGGAAACAATTTTGGGAAATCTACTTTTAAAATCTTAAATTTTCTTATAAATGAGCTGTTTTGATATTTCTGATACCTTGGTATATTTGTGATTTCACTTTAAAAAAATAATAGATTTTTATTTCAAAATATATGTTAAGATAATTTTCAACATTCACATTTGCAAAACCTTGTGCTCCAAATTTTTTTCTCTCCTTTCTTCCACACACCCCCAGATAGCAAGTAATCCATGTGATACATGTGCAGTTCTATACATATTTCCACAATTTTCATGCAATACAAGAAAAATCAGATCAAAAAGGGAAAAAATGAGAAAGAAAATAAGACACAAGCAAACAATAACAATAAAGGTGAAAATACTATGTTGTGATCCACATTCAGTCCCCAGATTCCTCTCTCTGGATTTTGCATCAATTCTTAAAAGTCTTCCCAGTACTGAAACTACTCTTTTCATCATTTCACAGTACAATAGAACTCCATTAAATTCATATAACAATGTTAAGCATTTTGCAAGTAATGGGTAATTTAATTTTATTTCTTTCATACTACCAAAAGAACTACTATAAATATTTTTGTAAATATGGGTACTTTTGCTCTCTGTTTTCTTGGGGGCACAGGCCTAGGCATTATTGATCAAAGATTTATACACATTTTAGTAAATTTTGGAGCACTGTTCCGAATTGCTTTCCAAAACTCTTTTGAACACATTGTCCCCTAAATGAACTCCTCCCCCACAGCAAATATTGAGTTACCTTACATAATTCATTTGGAGAGGTCATTGTCACCAACATAACAACTCATCTAGAAAGCTCTAAGCTACAAGGAGAGACCCTAATTTAATATAATTTTCTGAATTACAAGCATTCTTTATTTACCTGACTTGTCCCTTGTGAATAAACCAATCTCTAAAAGATTATGAATTTTTTTTTAGGAATTTTTGACCTAGGGTCCATGAACTTGTTTTAAAGTATTTTTATAACAATTTCAACAGAATTTATTTCCTTTGTAATTCATTGTATTTTGTTTTATGCATTTAAAAAACATTATTGTGAGGAGTCCACATTGACAAAAGGGTCCATGACAAACAAATAAAGAATAAGTATTCCTACTTTATATGACTCAGCAGTGTTCAGGAGTTAGATTCAAGAACATCTGGAGGACCTGACTATAACAAATCCTTCAACTCATACTGCTCTTCCATGGAGGTGGTGAACAATTTTGTTGCACGTTTTCCTATCTTAGGCTTGCTTGATATTAATAATCAGGGAATTATTAAATTAGGTTTGTTATATATTTAAAGGAATCTTGTATCATTTTTTACATGCATAGAAGACATCTTGTAGGAGACCTTTTAAGGCTGCTGCAACAGAGCATTTTTTTCCTACCAAACAGAATGTGCTTTTGTGAAAAACAAAAAGTAAGAATAAAATGTTTTAGTCTCTACATTTTTTAGCCAATTCTGTGATTGATAGTAAAGATGTAGTTTGAGGCAAGGAGAGGACAGTGGATAGAACACTGGGACTAGAGTCAGAAACACCTGAAATAAAATTTGACTTTAAGATAATTACTAGCTCTGTGACTTTGGGGAAGTCACCACCTATTTTGCCTCAGTTTCCTTATCTATAAAATGAGGACAATAATAACATTTACCTTTCAAGGATGGTTGTGAGGATCAAATGAAATGGTATTTATAAAGCCTGGCAGATAATAGGTGCTAAGTGAATACTAGCTATTATATATTGTTATTGTTATTATTATTAGTAGTAGCACTTGCAAAAATTGACTTATTTTCTTTAATACTTTTAGTATTTTTATACTTTAATATTTTTAAAAATTTAATACTTTTAAGTGTCTGCAATATATGCATAGTTTAGTATAATAAAAATTTTATATAGAAAATAATTCAACAAAATATGGCTTGAAACTTCACATTAAAAACAAAAAAACAACCCTAAGATCATGGCAACCATGATGATGATGAAATGGAAGCACTGTCAGATTTTATATTTTTGGGCTCAAAGATCACTTTAGATGGTAACTACAGCCATGATATTAAAAGATGCTTGCTTCTTGGAAAAGCTATGGCAAATCTTGATAACATATTAAAAAGCAGAGACATTTCCTTGCTGACAAAGGTTCATAAAGTCAAAGTTATGGTTTTTCTGCTAATAAGATATATCTGTGAGAATTGGACTATAAGGAAAGCTGAGGTTTGTAGAATCAACACTTTTGAATTATAGTGCTAGAGAGATTTTTGAGAGTCCCTTGAACATTTAAAACATCTAAGTCAAAACTTAATTCAGACCATTCATTGGAAGAACTACTACTGATGCTGAAGCTTAAATACTTTGTCCTCATAATGAAAAGGCAGGAATCACTGGAAATAACCCTAATGTTGGGAAAGATTGAAGACAAAAGGAGAAGAGGACAGCAAAAAAATGAGATGGATGGATAGTGTCATAAAAGCAATGGCTTGGATTGACTTTGGGAGATAAAGGCCTAGTGTGCTATGGTACATGGGGTTATGAACAGTTGGATATGACTGAATGAACAACAACAAATTCAATAAGCACTTTTTCCCCAATATTTTTCCCAATTATCTTCCCAAATACTTGTAAATATAGTTTTAACATTCATTTTTGTAGGATTTTGAGTGCCAAAATTTTCCCTTCCTTCTTCTCTTCCCCTCTTCCCAAGAACAGCAAGCGATCTGATATAGGTTATACATGTACAATACTTTTAAACATAAATCCATATATATCATGTTGTGCAAAAAAAGTAACAGACCAAAAGGGAAAAAATCATGAGAAAGAAAAAACAAACAAAAAAGGTGAAAATAATATGATTCAAACCATATTCACTCTCTGTAGCTCTCTCTCTGTATGCCGATAGCATTTTCCAGCCCAAGGCTATTGGAACTACCTTGAATCATTGCATTGATGAGTAGAGCCAAGTCCATCTTAGTTGATCATCACATAATTTTTTTTTTTTGCTGAGGCAATTGGGGTTAAGTGACTTGCCCAGGGTCATACAACTAGGAAGTATTAAGTACCTGAAATCATATTTGAACTCAGGTCCTCCTGACTTAGTACTGGTGCTCCATCCACTGCTTCCTCCATCATCACATAATCTTTAGTATTGTGTATAATATTCTCTTCATTCTGCTCACTTCACTCAGCATTAGTTCATGTAAGTCTTTCTAATCTTTTCTGAAATCAGCCTGCTCATTGTTTCTTATAGAAAATAATATTAATTGCATTCATATATCATAACTTATTCAGCTATTCCCCAACTGATGAAATTCACTTAATTTCCAATTCCTTGTCACTACAAAAAAGAGCTGCTACAAATATTTTTGCACAGGGTCCTTTTTCCTTTTTCCTTTTTTATGATCTTTTTGGGATATAGACCCAGGAGAGACACTGCTGGATCAAAGGGTATATATAGTTTGATAGCCCTTTGGGCATAATTGCAAATTACTCTCCAAAGTGGTTGGATCATTTCACAACTCCGCCAACAGTGTTTTAGTGTCCCAGTTTTCCTACATCCCTTCCCACATTTATCATTATCTTTTTCTGTCACCTTAGTCAATTTGATCGATATGAAATGGTACTTCAGGGTTATTTTAACTTGCATTTCTATAATTAATAGTGTTTTAGAGCATTTTATATGACTATAAATGGCTTTAATTTCTTCATCTGAAAATTATTTGTTTATATTTAACCATTTATCAACTGGGGAATGACTACAAGAAGCCTTTATTAAGTGCCTACAATGTAATACACACTGCCTTAGGATAGAGTGTGAACTCAAAAAGATCAGATTTTGAGTCCTAACCAAGATCTTAATTGGCCCTTTTCCTTTACTTTGTTCTTTGTTCTTCAAAGAGGGTATGTGGTAGAAGGATTAAATGGTGTTATCTCTTCTCTCTGAGCCCCCCACTTCCCTTTCTTTCCTCCTTCCTTCTCTCTTCTCCATGTTTTGTACCAATTAAGTGCCAATTTCTCCAAGTCAGATAAGGACAAGTTTTTTGTAACTTTAAACTTTATTTTTGTCCATTAGCAAAAATTTGCCTTTCCTCCCTTCTACCCAAACTCTTCCCTCACCAACTGATAATCTAAGAAACATGAAAATCCTAATACAAATGTATATAGTCAAATAAAACAAATTGCCACATTGACCATGTCCAAAAAATATTCATCTCATTTTACACTGAGTCCTTCATTTCTCATCAGGTGGAAGCACATTAGTCATCATTAGTCCTCTGGAATCATAGTTTGTCATTACACTGATCATATAACTTGATTTTTTCAAAGTTTATATTTACTATATTGTTGACATCATATAATATGTTCTTGTTCTATTCACTTCATGCTGCAGTAGTTCATTATAAGTTTTCCCTAATAATATTCCATAACAATTTCACTTCTTTTTTAATTTTTCTTCTGGCACATTAATTTCCTGGATCCAGAAGTGAGATATATGTATCAGGACAACTGGAGATGGCCCTGAATGCAGTGAGAGACCTTGGGCTTTTTAAGCTAAGGTCTTTAACAGGTCACACTTTGACTGAGGCAATGCTCATTCAGTGATTAAGACTGGGTAAGAATTGAGGCAAAGAATGGCTTCTTTTACCTAGTTAAAAATCAATCAGGGAGGGGAAGACACTCAGGGTATCTGGCTAAAACAGAAACATTTATTATTTACATTCACTCTGAGTCAATGAAGGCCAATGACTAATTGGGACTTGACCTGGTCAAAGAAAGCCAGAGTGATCTGGGTTTAAGGCATGGTCTTCAAGAAAGAAACCAAGCTGGTAAATCCCAAGATAATTTGGGAGGTTTTAGCAACTCCGCCCAAAAATTGAATGGGCAGAATAATATAAAGCATATAATCAGAGAGATATATGACCCCAAAAGGGACATGAGATGATCATATAGCAAGATAGAGGGATGGACAACTTGCTTTCTTGCAATCTATGGTGAAGACTTAGAATTCTCATTGGTTCTCTGGTTGGTTCTGGTAGATTTCCTTACATTCTGCTTGGTCTTTTCCTTCATCAAAGCTTTATGTGACTTCTCTCTAATTCACAATTGTGATTATCTCTAATATATGAATTTTTGTTTCTATAAGTAAGACTAAGTAATGGACCAAACCTTTGGGGAAGATTACTTATCACATATTGAAATTATTAATGCAAACCCTTTTTGTAGAGAATTCTCTCATAAGTCATTTCCTAAAAAGCCATTTTAAGAATAGTGTATTATTATCCCTTCTACTTTTGTACAGTTTGTACAGTATCTATTGTACAATTTTCTTTGACCTATGATAATATCACCCTTATAAATTTTGCAAGCAATTTTACTGGATTTTGGCCCCTTTCTTCCTCTAAGAAAATGGAAAATTTTTTTCCAAGGTAAAAAACATTGGGCAGGCTGTCCATCCAAGATTATTGAATATATGCCATGTATTAGTACATGACTATTATATGCCTCCTATTCAGATAACAGTCACTTCTAAGGCCACTGAGGATATTTGAAGTATATCAAAGCCAAGTTAGCCAAAAGGACCTATAAGAATTCAAAAAGCCTGTCCAAAATCTTAGTCATGTATACCGTGGCCAGTTGACCCTTTAACAAATTCTGCCTGAATTGGTAAGAGATGCATTAGGTCTTGCTTCCATTTTAAATTTATTATTATTATTATTTGTTATAGAGTAGGAACACTTAGCAACTAACCATTAGTTTAAAGAGCATTATTACCTGATAAATATTAGGAAATGAATAGGGAAGATTGAGCTAGCTTCTATAGATGTCAAGTATGTCAACAATGAAAGAAAGATTCATGGGAGGACATTGATAAGAATCAACCCAAATAAGGCATGTAAGAGATATGAGCCACAACTTTGAAAGGAATGTTTATATTAATTAGAACCACTAAAATGAGCTTCAAAGTACTTTATTTATTGTATTGTACTTTACTTCTTACCTTTTATGTATAATACATTTTATTTGTTGGTATTTCCAAAAGAGTCATGTTTCACTGAAAGAACCATTCTTTTGATGTTTAAATTGATGTCTGAAATGCCAACATTTGATATCCTGAACAAAATTATATACATGAAAAGAATCATTCAGATTGAATAAGAACACCTGGACAAAAAATTCAGGTTAAACAAAAATAGTCTTCCCTTCTATTATAGGTAGAAATTGAAGTGGATTTTCTTTTTAAAAAATACTCTCCCACCCTGTAATCAGAAACACCTTAAGCCTTAATTAAAATGAACAAAAAAAATTGTTTTAGTGCAGGTTCCTCTTTTTAAAGTTCTTCTCATGCTCTTTTCCCCCTACTGATCATTTATCTATTCATTCATTCATTTATTCATTTATTATAATAATAGCTTTTTATTTTTCAAAACACACGCAAAGATAATTTTCAGCATTCACCCTTCCAAAACTTTGTGTTCCAAATTTTTTCCCTCCTATCCTCTCTCCCCCTCCCCTAGACTATAATACAATATATTGTATCGGAAACAATACAATATAGATTAAACATGTTCAATTCTTCTAAGAGTATTTCCACATTTATCATGCTATGCAAGAAAAATCAGATCAAAAGGAAAAAATGAGAAAGAAAAAACAAGCAAGCAAACAACAACAACAAAAGGTGAACATATTATGTTGTGATCCACATTCGGTCTCCCCAGTTCTCTTTCTGGATGCAGATGACTTCTTTCTATTTCATCTATCCGAATCATTGTTGAAAAAAGCCAAGTCCATTACAGTTGATCATCACATAGCATCAGTTCATGTAAATCTTTCCAGTTCTCACTGAAATTATCCTGCTGGTCGTTTCTTACAGAACAATAATATTCCATGACATTCATATATCATAACTTATTCAGCCATTCTCCAAGTAATGGACATCCATTCAGCTTCTAGTTTCTTTCCCCTACAAAAAGGGCTGCTACAAACATTTTTGCACATGTGGGTCCCTTTCCTTCCTTTAAGATCTCTTTGGGATATAGGCCCAATAGAAACACTGCTGAGTCAAAGGGTATGCACAGTTTGATGGCCCTTTGAGCATAGTTCCCTATTGCTCTCCAGAATGGCTGGATCCATTCACAGTTCCACCAACAATGAATTAGTGTCCCCTCCAACATTTATCATTATCTTTTCCTGTCATCTTAGACAATCTAAGAGGTATGAAATGGTACCTCAGAGTTGTCTTAGTTTGCATCTTTGATCAATAGTGATTTAGATCATTTTTTCATATGACTAGAAATTCTCATGCTCTTTTAAAGGATCTTCCAGCAACATTATTTTCTTGCCCTTAATGACTATCAAATTTTTGGAATTGTTTGTTGTTATTCAGTCATTTCCAGTCTTGTCCAATTCTTTTTGAACCTGTTTGGGGTTTTCTTAGCAATGATGCTGGAGTGGTTTGCCATTTCCTTTTCCAACTCATTTTACAGGTGAGAGAACTGAAACAAACAGGGTTAAGTGACTTGCTCAGGATCACACAGTTAGTGAATGTCTGAGATCAGATCTGCACTAAGGAAAATGAATTTTCTTGATTTCAGGCCTGGCATTCTATCCTCTGGGCCACCTAACCACCCATGAATTGTATTTGTTTTTTATTGTGTCTACCTTGGATGGCTTTATCACCTTTTTCTTTTTCTTTAAATTTTTGACCTTTTGGATTCAACTTATTTAGAAATTCCTGTGAATCCTTAATAATATTTTCCCCAAAGTTTCTTTCTTTGTCTCTTGTTTTAACAATTCTTTTGTTACATTTTTGTTTCTTAATTCTTTTCCCCATTATTTGCTGCATTAACTTTCTCCAGTGATACTTTTATCTTTAAATAGGATTATTCCTCTCATGAAGTCTATCCATTTTATTTCTCTCATGATTAGAGAAAAGTGTATAAAGGTCTTTTCTATAGGTTTGATCATCTGGATAACCAAGTAATTTTAGCAAGCATCTGATCTTTATCCAGGGATTTCAATTTATCATCTTTTGCTTTTTGTTCTTGTTCAAATTTTGCTTCAGCTTCTACCTTTTATTCCTTCCTTGTATCATTCATTCTTTTCTATTCTATTCTTTTTTTGATAAAATCATTTTTATTAAAAAGTATCTGCAGCTTTATATCTTTGTATTTTTGTCCAGAGGGTTCTATAAAATTCTTCGCAGATTTAACACTACCAAACACAGTAAATATTGCTCATTTAAATGTTCTATATAATGTTCTTGTTTGAATATTTGGAATTGACTTTCAATTTCTTTTTTTTGTCAATCAATTTTTTTGTTTTCCTTTCTTTTTTAAACAGTATTTTATTTTTCCAATTACATAAAGATAGTTTTCAACATTAGTTTGTGTAAGATTTTGTATTTAAATTTTTTTCCTCCCTCCCCTCTCAACAAGCAATCTGATATATGGCCTTTATGTTCTGATCATTTTTTTATATCATCAAGTATTGCATCTGTTGGAAAATCTTTAACATAGATTGATCTGTTTTTGCTTTATTTTTATTTTCATCTTTTACTTCAGGAAGGGGTTTACTTGGAGAGCTTCTGATTTTAGTTTTATTCCCACTAACTTTCATGAGTTCTACTTTTGATTACTTTAGAATACCTCATCAATCACAGTCTTTGCCAGTTTGCTTAATCTGTTGAATTTGATCATTCTATTTAATCAAACATTTGAATTTTGATCTATTCTTTAAAAAAAAATCATTTCATGGGAGGTTAAGGTCATCAAAATAGTGTTCAATTTGTTGGCAATTTTTGGGCTTCAGATCAGTCATTTTTTCATTATCATTCTTCCTAGCAATTATGGGAACCCTAGAACATCATAGTAATGGTTGGGAGCCCAGCTACCTGACTTCTTACTCCCATCCAGAGGTTTTGATGTCCATAGACTTGAAGTTTTCACCACCAGCCCATCAGTTTCTTTCTGGGCCCACAGCTGGAGAGTAGATGGGATTGGAGGAGCCAGGAAGAAGGGAGAGATCCATGGCTAAGGAGTGAATGGGAGCTGGGCAGAGAATTCCCTTCTCAAGGAGAATCCAGAAGCTACAGCACCAGAAGCTACAGTTCCAGTCTGGACTCTTGCAGAGTAGCTCAGAGAAACATTACCAACGACCATTAAATTAGCTGAAGTGATTTTAATGAGTTAATTTTTAAATGAACAAGAAGCTGGTGAAAAGATATCCCTCTGAAGATTAGAGAAGTTATTATTGGAGATACCATTGGTACAAAATCGTGATTATTATAAAAGCATTCATCAGAGATCCTTAAAATAGGAGTTACATTTAAGTTTTTATTTACAGATCATTTGACAGAGAGAACTATTATTAGAGCTATTATAAGGAGCTATGCATGGTCAGTGATAGAACAATCAGAAATCAAGATAAACATTTTGTAAATAAGTATAAAAATTGGAAATTGAATAGGATAACTTTAAATATAGAGACATATTTTTTTGTCAGTGGAAAGAAGAGGACAGATGTAAGAGACATTGAAGGGGTAAGAGAAACAAGATTTGGTGGCTGATTGGCTTGGGGGGACAGTGATGGAGAAGGAAGAACTAAGAATGACTGCAGGGTTCCAAACGAGAGATTGAAAGAGAGAAAAGGAGAGTTTTAAAGGGTGGGCATGCTTAGAACAGTTCTTGGTACATAGGAGGTGTTTAATAAATTCTAGTTGACTGTTGACTGAAATGTTGAGTTTAAGATGCTTATGGAACAACCAAGAGAAGACAGTCCAGTGGGATAGTTGATGAAGTTGGAGTTAAGGGACAATTATAAACATATATCAAGATAAGGAAATAATCCAGTTTTATGGAATATAACTGCCTTATGCTTAGATAGCCTGAAGTTGAAATTTTAGAAATAGAATAGTAGAAATCTTTTTTTTTGGTTGTTCTCAAACAATACTCTTTCTGATTCACTATCTCTCGGCTCCATTCTGCTAAGAGGTGCTGTGATCAGGTAGTAATGCTATAACCTCGCAACTAATTTTTACTCTACATGCATATATTTCAAATGCTAATGAGTATCTTAGTTTTCTACATTGTTTCCACAGCATCTGTCACACCATATAATGTAATAAAACATTTCACTGGGGAACATTATATCCATGATGTACTTAATCTCAAATGATGAACTAAACTGTGTGAAATCCAAACACCATTAGCCTTAACACAATAACCTGTGCTCATGGAATCACTTCTATCTTTCCAGTATTATGTAGTTATACCCCCACTCCATCTCTTCTTGGCATTATTTCTTGAAATAAGACAAAATATAAAGAAATTCTTTCTTCCTTACTATCTGAATTCTGAACAATGAATATAATAAACAAGAGAATAGCAAGAGGATGATTTTTTTTGGTGACCTTTATATGTTTTCAGGAGCAACTTAAAGGATTTAATGATATGCTGATAGGAAGAAGGTGCCAGTCAAGGAAGCCACAGCACCATTCTTTAAAATCAGGAAAGAGTGGGGATTAGAATCAAGTTTGCAAATGGAGAAAAATTAAAGAGAATAGAAGGAGACAAGG
>JAJPUD010000372.1:666634-739903 GCA_023553655.1 Myrmecobius fasciatus | reverse complement strand
ACTCAACTTCTCTGGCCAACTGTTTCCTCAACTGAAACACTTCCTAGCTGTGTGACCCTGGGCAAGTCACTTAACCCCAACTACCTCAGCAAAAAAAGAAACAAACAAATAAAAACCCCTCAAAATGACAGGTTTCATCTAGGTGGCCTTCAAGTTTTTACTCATTTCCTACTACTCTGATCCTGAGGCTTCTGGAGTTAGACTTTTGTAACAGAGGAGGCCTGGCGTGGGGGTGGGGGCAAAATGTGGGACTTAATGGGGCAAAAAAGTGAACTCAGAAAAGGCCTCAAAGTGCAGATTAAGAGGGCCATCTGCTGGCAGCCACTAGAAATCAGCTTAATTGATGAGACTCCTGACACCAATGTAATTTACATTCTTTCCTGGGTACCATCACCAAAGGAATCTAAGACACTAACATGTAGCATTTGGTAGTGAGTGAAAGGAAGAGTTTTATGTGGAAGGCAAGTTCTCCAGTATCTCCCTGAATCATCAAAAGTCACAAGGTGTCTGTTGAGACATCTATTCTCCTGTATACTTGGGCAAGAGTCTTTTCCAGGGCATCTTAAAGAAGTGGCCCCTCAGGTTCTGATATCAGAGTTTTGGTAGTATAGTACACTGGAACATTTCCCTCTAATTATTATGAACTTTCATCTCCTATTTATTCAAAATCTACTTTCATGATTTATGGCAATTGCTCCTGCTCAGTAGTGATCATAACTGACATTTCTATATTATCATAAGGCTTGCAAAGCACTTTATAAATAGTATTTTTCCAGTGATATGTAAAGAAAAATTTTAGTATTCATTTCTTTACATAAATTTCTGAGTTCTATGTTTTCTCTCTCTCCTGCATCCCTAAGTAACTGAATAGAAGTTCTATGTGTTTAAGCTTGTTAATTATTTCCCTATTTGTCTTGTGGTAAAAAGAAGAAATAGATCAAAAGGGAAAAACCAGACACACAAACAAAAATAATGTAAAAACCATCTGTTTCACTCTGCATTCAAACTCCTTCAGTTCTTTTTCTGGACATAAAGAACATTTTCCCTAGCAAGTCTTTTGGAGTTCAGGGGTCTTACTTTGATGAAGCCTAAAAGCAGCCCTGCTAAGTAGACACATGTTTTTATTCAGGATGAGAATACTGAAATTTAAGGGACTTTATTGTCCTTATAGGATAAAAATAGTGTGGAAGGCTGGATTTTGTCCCAGGCCTCTGACCCCCAGACTTATCAGGCAATTCTGGATCCCAAGCTAGAAGGGAGGTATTCCAGAGACTCTGGTGTGGGTTTATTTTATATCATGCTACTTTGGATGAGTTTTGGTTTTTAGTTGAATATTGCTACATGACAGTGTTCCACATTCTCTCCTCAAATCCCCCAGTGCTGACTAGAAAGACATGCCTATGTGGCTTCTTATTGGCAAAGAAGTCTGACTAATTGGTTATTTCTCATTGGCTATGAATTTCTAATTGCCTGCTAAACTTCAATTTATCAAAGAGATTTTTTGTTTATGTTCAGTCATTTCAGTCATGTCTGATGAAAATTTTGGTGGCCCTTTTTGGGGTGTTCTTAGCAAGGATATTGGAGAGATTTCCCCTTTCCTTTTCAGGTCATTTTACACAAACTGCTTAAGCAAACAAGGTGAAGTGTGCCTAGGATCACATAGCTTGTCAGTTTCTGAGGCTAGATTTGAAATCAGGAATATGAGTCTTTTTGATTCCATACCTGGGACTCTATCCACCATGCTCCCAAAGAACTCTTGTTGGTCCTAAATTCTTATTGACTAATATGTTTCTAATAGTCATTAGTTTTATTTGCTACCAAGCTACTCATGAATCATTTCTTGCTGCTGAGTCCTTACTGATCACAAAGTCTTTAAAGTTATGTATATATGTATATATATATATATATTTTCAATTACATGTAAAAACAATTTTTAACATTTTTTTTAAAAAATTAAGTTCTAAAGGGGGGAAAGGGACTCACATGTGCAAAAATGTTTGTGGGCAGCCCTTTGTGTATTGGCAAGAAACTGGAAATTGAGTGGATGCCCATAACTTGGAAAATAGCTGAATAAGTTATGGTATATGAATGGAAGATTATTATTCTTTAAGAAACCATCAGCAGGGTGATTTCAGAGATGCCTGGAGAGACTTATATGAACTGATGCTGAGTCTAGTGATTAGAGCCAGGAGATCATTGTACATGGCAACAACATGATTATGGGATAATCAATTCTGATGGATGTGATTCTTTCCAACAAGGAGACGACTGAGGTCAGTTTCTATGATCTTGTGATGAAGAGAGCCATCTGAACCTAGAGAGAGGACTTTGGGAACTGAGTATAGATCACAACACAGCATTTTTACTCTTTTTGTTGTTGTTTGCTGGCATTTTATTTTCTTTCTCATTTTTTTCATTTTTGATCATTATTTTGTGCAGCAAAATAATTGAATAAATATATATACATATATTTGATTTAACATAAATTTTTAACATATTTAACATATATTGTATTAATTGACATCTATGGGGGAAAGGAGAGAAAAATTTGGAGGTCTTGCAAGGGTCAATGTTGAAAAATGATCCATGCATATGTTTTGAAAATAAGAAAAAACTTTAATAAAAAAAATCAAGTTCCAATTTCCCCCCTCTTTTCCTTCCTTCCCTTCTCCTTGAGAAGGCAAGTAATTTGGTATTTTATACATGTGCCATCATAACAAAACATATTTCTATAATGACTATCTTGTGAAACAGAGGACATACAAAAAACCAACTGAAGAAAAGTAAAGAATAAAATAAAAAAAAGGAAGTATGTTTGATCTGTATTCAGACTCTATCAGTTTTTATTATAAAGCAGTGGTCATCAAAACCATTTGGTACTGGCTAAAAAACAGAGTTGTTGATCAGTGGAATAGGTTAGGTTCACAGGACAAAATAGTCAATGAGTATAGTAATCTAGCATTTGACAAACCCAAAGACCCCAGCTTTTAGAATAAGAACTCACTATTTGACAAAAACCGCTGGGAAAATTGGAAACTCGTTTGGAAACTGGGCATTGACCCACACCTAACATCATATACTAAGATAAGGTTGAAATGGATTCATAATCTAGATATCAAGAATGATATTATAAACAAATTAGAAAAATGTAGGATAGTTTACCTCTCAGATCTTCGGAGGAGGAAGGAATTTGTGACCAAAGAAGAACTAGAGATCATTGTTAATCACAAAATAGATAATTTTGATTATATTAAGTTCAAAAGTTGATTAGATGAGATTAGAAGGGAAGCAATAAACTTTTTACATTCAAAGATTCTGATAAAGGTCTCATTTCTAAGATATATAGAGAATTAACTGAAATTTATAAGAATTCAAGCCATTCTCCAAGTGACAAATGGTCAAAGGATATGAGCAGACAGTTTTCAGATGAAGAAATTGAAACTATTTCTAGTCATATGAAAGGTGCTCCAAATCACTATCAATTAGAGAAATGCAATGTGGGGGCTGGGGGAAAGTCAGAAAGGAAGAGGAGGGAAAGATAACTTATCTTTCTTTCCTAAGTTTAGTTTCTCTGGAAGCTCATTGATTTTGTGCTGAATCTCCTTCATGAACACAACTGAGTCTCAGGCTCTCACTACTCCTCATGTAAAGTTACCAGGTACTTCCAGGTATGTTCTTTCTGGAAGATTCAACTCCTTTTTTGAAGGAGACGTTGACTTTAGGACCATGGACAGCAATCTTGCTTAATTTGAGGAAAACAAGGGAAAGATAGAAGGAATGAAGGAAGGTAGAACAGAAAGAAGAAAGAAAGAAAAGAGAGGAGGAAAGTGAAAGAAAGCAGGATGGAAATCAAAATCATCTTTTGATGTTGAACATCAAAATCATATTTCTACTACTGTCTCACAGTAGAATGTCCCTCAACATCTGGGACCTCTTTGTCTTGAAATAGCCTATCATCCTTTTAGCCTGCTCACCCTGGAATAACTCTCCACAGACCCACAGATCCTTCCCTTCTTCTCCTTTTGATGAGATCCTCCAGGAAGTATGGGCTGAACTTCTCTCTAGAATTTGTACTTGACATTCTTAACTTCAAAGTTCCCTTTCCACCAATTCCTACCCTTCCCCACTCCTTAGCTCGGTTTTATGTGTTGTCTTCCCCATTGGAATGGAAGCTTCTTGAGGATAGGCACTGTCTTTCTTTTTGCTTGTATTTATATCCCACTATGCATGGTGGATAGAGTCCCAGGTCTGGAATCAACAAGACTCATATTCATGATTTCAAATCTAGTCTCAGAAACTAATTAGTTATGTGATCCTAGGCAAGTCACTTCACCTTATTTGGTTAATTTCCTTATGTAAAATGATCTGAGAAAGAAAAGGGAAATCTTTCCAATATCCTTGCTAAGAACACCCCAAAAGGGGCCACCAAAATTTCCATCAGACATGACTGAAATGACTGAACATAAACAAAAAAACTCTTTGGTCAACTAAGTTTAGCAGGCATTAGAGGAAGGAAGAAAAGATGGAAAGAAAAAAATAGAGGGAAGGAAATGCTTATTAATTACTTATTATGAGCCAGGGACTATTTTAATAGTGGGATACAAATGCAAGCAAAAAGAGAGACAGTGTCTATCCTCAAGAAGCTTCCATTCCAATGGGGAAGACAACATATAAAAGAGAGCTAAGGAATGAGGAAGAGTGGGAATTGGTGGAAAGGGAACTTTGAAGTTAAGAATGTCTAGTACAAATTCTGGAGAGGAGAGGTCAGCCCATACTTCCTGGAGGATCTCATCAAAAGGAGAGGGGGAAGGGTGAGTCTTGTGGAGAGTTATTCCAGGGTGAGCAAGCTGAAAGGATGATAGGCTATTTCAGGACAAAGAGGTCCCAGATATTGAGGGACATTTCACTGTGAGACAATAGTAGAAATATGATTTTGATGTCCAGAAATCCAGGAACAGAGCCAGGAGGGGATTGAAGTCAAGCTAGCTCCTAGTGAGGAGGACAGTCTAGAAAAGTGCCCTAATCAATCAGTTCCAATGATTCCTGCCAGTATAGTTTTAAAGTTCTCCATAATCTGGCTCCTTCCTGTCTTGCCAGTCTTCTTCCTCTTCAAAATACTCTCCTACCCAGTGACACTGTCCACTTTCTTCTCCTCCTTCATGACAATTCATGCACTAGGTATTCTTGTGGCTGGAATGCCCTGTCCCCTCATTGCCACCTCTTGGCTTTTTTAATCTTGTATAAGATTCCAATCAACTTCTCCTCACTTTCTTCGGTGGACCTTTCCCAGAGATCTACCCCCAGCCCACATATGCTATACTTTCCCTTTGAGCTTGTTTTTAATTTGCAATGTCAGTGTCTCACGTGCACATCATTGTTGGTGTGTTGTTTTGCCTGCTGGAATGGCAGAACTGTGGTTTTTGCTTTTCTTTGTATCCCTGGCACTTAACACACTAACTGGCACGTGGTAAGGATTTAATGAATGTTTTCTGATTTGAACCAATGTCTGTTAACTCTATAGTCAGTATCTTCTTACCAAGAGTCAATTAGTCAACAAGTATTAGGTGCTTTACGATGTACTACATATGGGGTAAGTACTAGGTACACTCAGAAAGCTGTTTTCCCCCATCCCTTCTCCAAAACAGTCCCAGTCCTCAAGGAACATGGATTTTAGTGGTGAAGACATGTCAAAATCAGGTGCATAGAAATTATTAGAGAAAGTTAATGTGAAGAGGGAAGTCATCAGCAGTTAGTGTGATCCAGAAAGGCTTCTAGCAGAGGTTCAATTTGAGCTGTGTTGAAGGAAACCAGAGAGGATAGTATGTAGAAGTTAGGGGGCAGAGTATTTCAGAGATGGGGATACAGCCCATGGAAGGGCACAGAGATACAACAGTACAATGTTGTAGTTGGATCATTGTGTGCTTGGGGAAGAATAAGGCATAAAAGGAACTTGAAAAGGTAAGGAAAGATCAGTTTATTTGGGCTAGATGGTCCTAGCTCATCAAAACACACTGGCAAAAACAATTTCCACTGTGAACTCTGTGTCAGGCAGATAATACCTATAGCTTTTGATCGGATCAAAGTCTTGACCAGCTTCAGTTGCATGGTCATCTTTTCTGCTGCCTTTCCTAATTAACAGTAGATCCTTCCTCCAGTTTGTGATATTGCTAAAGAAACTCCCCTGAAAAATGACAAATGTTGGAGGGGGAAAATTGAGACATTAACACGCTGTTGGTGGAGTTGTGATTTGATTCAGCCATTATGGAGAGCAATTTGGAGCTACGCCCAAAGGGCTATAAAACCTTACATACTCTTTGATCCAGAAATACCACTACTACATCTAAATGCCAAAAGAGACAAAAAAAGGAAAAGCACCTTTACATACAAAATATTTATAACAGCTCTTTTCTGGTCACAAAAAAATGGAAATTGAGGAGCTACCCATCAATTGGGGAGATGACTAAACAAGTTGTGATATATGATTGTGATGAAGTACCATTGTGTTATGAGAAACTATGAGCTACATGCTCTCAGAAAAAAACCTGGAAGATTCTACACTAAATGATGAAATGAAATGAGTAAAACCAGAAGAACATTGTTCACAATAACAGCAATATTGTAAGATGATCAATTGTGAATGACTTTACTTTTCTCAGCAATACAATGATTCAACAACTCTGAAGGATTATGAAAAATACTATCCATCCCAGAGAAAGAACTAATGGAATCTGAATGTAGGTTGAAGCAGACTTTTTAAACTTTGTTTTTGTGCATTTTTTGTCTGTTTTCTTTTTCAACATGATTCATATGGAAATATGTTTTGTATGACTACACATGTATAACCTATAGTAAATTGCTTGACTTCTCAATGAAGGGGTGGGATGAGAGGGAGATAATTTGCAACTCAAATTTTAAAAATGAATTTTAAAATTTAATTTAGCATGTAATTGCAGAAAATAAAACACTAAATAATTAAAAAAGAAGAAGAAGCAGCTTCCAGGGGCAGCTCGGTGGTGCAGTGGATAGAATGCTCAGCCTAGTGTCAGGAAGACCTGAATTAAAATCCAGCCTCAGACACTTTCTAGTTGAATAGCCCTTGGAAAGTCATTTCACTCTGTTTATCTCAGTTTCCTCAGTTGTAAAATGGAGAAGGATATGGCAAGGCATTCTAGTATCTTTGCCAAGAAACTCCAAATGGGGTCATGAAGAGTCAGACATGACTGAACAACAGCAACAAATAGTGTAAGTAAAACCTCTCAGAACCATCAACGTGCTAGTCTTATGGTAAAATGACATGATATTAGGAGGGATAGAAATCTAAGCAAATATCTCTGGGCAAGAAATGAATGAGAATGGGGCAGCTAGGTGGCGTAGTGGGTAGGGCACCAGCCCTGAAGTCAGGAAGACCTGAGTTCAAATCTGGTCTCAGACACTTAACATTCCCTAGCTGTGTGACCCTGGGCAAGTCACTTAACCTCAATTGCCTCAGCAAAAAGAAAAAAAAAAGAAATGAATGAGAATACTTTGAGGTAGAGGCAGTTTCTGTGACCAATGATGAGATTCATTACTGAACAATTGTAGGTGAGATGACAAGAATGGAAAGACCTATGTTGCAATCTGAGCTCTTCCACTTACTCCTACCTGTGTGATCTTGGAGAAGTTAATTAACCTCTCTGAGGTTCCTTTATCTCCTTTGTAAAATGAATGGGTTGGACTGCTTGACCTCTGTCCCTTCCAGGTTTAAAGGTATTTCACTCAGCATCGTTGGAATTGCCTTTAATATGAATACTATTTTAGGAAAGTGAGAGAAGATCTAATTATTTTCATCTTTTGAAATCCTGTGGGGCTGAGCCTGCAAAACCCTTTCAGTATAAATCAGGTCTGGAGTCAGAGAGAGTGAACTGCATAATAATCAGGAGTGTAATGTAGGATTAGCATAGTTATTAGCAGGCTCATAATCATTTCAAGGGAGGCCTCTGCTGATCATCCCTTGGCCTCCTGAGATTTATAATGAGGTTGACACAAATCCTATATGATGTTATCTCCAATGAAGTAGGTAATGGTGCAAGAAGAGGTCTTTGAAGGTGTCAGTTAGGAGATCATTTTGACAGTAAGATGATAATATCCCAGCAAAGTGGCATCTTTTTCACAAAGAATCAGAATACCAGGGGATAAGCAGGGTGGATTATAATAAAATTTATATTCTATTTCTCTCCTCGGATGATGATTCGACACCATAATAAAATAATACAGTTAATGTTTTCAGCCTCTGACATTCATTATGCAGGCTTTTCCTAGTATTTAAGAATGATTCCATAATATGCACACACACACACACACACACACACACACACACACACACAATTGTGTTTTTGAGTCTTATAAATGAAACTTTACAGATTTTACCTAATAGGGTCCAAGTCAGAATTTGAACTCAGGTTTGGTGACATTGTATCCAGCTCTTGATCCATTATACTATTGATGACCCTAGTCACTTAAACTCTCTTTTTCTCCATTTCCTTATCAATAAAATGGCAAATAATAGCACTTATTTCACAATACTTTGTGAAGGCCAAATGAGATAACTTGTAAAATTTTGCAAATTTTTAAATCTTAGCTTTTGTCATTATCTTCATTTTCCTTTATTTAGGTGTGATGTCCTCTCATTTCAAAAAAGTACAAGATTTAAAAAAATGATTCCCATGTATTTGGCCATTATTCCATTATATTTGAAAATTAAAGTAAACTGAGAGACAAGACTCTGAGCATGACTAAAGGTCAAGGTCAAATAGTAATAACCAATAAATTGGGACAATGACCTCTCTCAGTGACCAAAAAGCCTGAATGAGGGCTGATGGGATCTCTTAAACCTAGTATGTCTTTCTTCTCATTGGCTTGACAGTACATCATTTGATCTCCCCTGCAAAGGCTTCTGTTTAATCCTTCCTTTTCAAAGAGACAATGACATCACAAGTGAGGTCATAACTTATGAGTGAATTGGATTGGAGTGAGACAGAGTTACACAAAGTCATTAGTCTCATTCTCTCTCCCCAAGTCATCAGAAGAGTCTGGATAATTGGTGATGACTCGGGATGCAGGGGATGATCTTGGTGTCTTGGAGTTCTGACCAAGTTCCAACTGTTCCTCTGCACCTGCTTCAGCCAACTTCATGGCCATTGGGACAAATGGTTCTCATCCACTCATTCTGTCTGGGAAAGTCTTCCACACTAGGAATAGACATCCTTCTAACTCATCAGTGGAAAGAGTTACTTTCAATCTGCTTTAGCCATCTACTGAAGTGGTTTACTGGGTTGTGACCACCTCACATACTACAGCTTCTTTGAGTCACAAGTGAGTTGGGTGACAAGTGAACACCAAAGGAGCATGAGCACCCCGAAAAGGGCTCTGTAAGCCCTCCCATCAAAGGTGATAGTTCCCCCATTTGCTAAGAGAAGACAATACCCATTGGTAGATATTTAATAAGGAGTATGATGAAGAGTTACTTCAGCTCCTCATCATTACTTCCTAAGGGATGGGAGTAATCACCAGTATCCTCAAGTAAGGGAATAGTCTGCCATGACTTTTGATCCAAACAACTTGAATTTGAGTTAAGTGAGTGGTGAGTGAAGTTACAGGAGCAGTTAGTGCATAGAGCTCTGGGTCTGGAGACTCATCTCCCTGAGGTCAAATTTGGCCTCAGACACTAGCTGTGTGATCCTGGAAAAGTCACTTTACCTTGTTTGCCTCAGTTTGCTCATCTGTAAAATGAGCTGGAGATGGAAATAGCAAACAATTACAGTGTCTCTGCCAAGAAAACCCCAAATGGGATCACAAAAAGTTAGACACACTTGAACAAAGGGTGAGGCTACAAAGGAACTTGAATGGGTGGTGGATGAAATTATGAAGGTGGACCATACCAAGGTGGAGATATTATTTAGTCATTTTAGTAGATTTCTTGGTAAAATAACAAAGTGGCTTTGTTGGGGTACAGGAGCTGAACCTGAAAATATGTTGGGTTTTGGGGCCAGTGACACAAGGTGTGTCAAAAAAATTTGTAGGTTTAGACCATCTCCCACTTGAGGGACATATTTTCTTATTACGCCATTGACTGGTGGGCTAAGGTCCCAAAAGAGAGTTAGCCAACAAACATGGGTTCTTTTATAGGAGAAAAATCAGGGGTTGACATCCTAACTTGGACGTCTGATTGGATAGCAGCTGTGGAGTAAGGATTATTTTGTCAATGCAAATTCAACAAGTGCCTACTTAAGAGCAAGAAGACTCACTTAAGGGCCAGATAATCAGTGTCTCTCCATGTTTACCTCAGGGAGGAGCTGTGGGAATTCAACTGGGGCCCATGAAGCAGAGGTCCACTTAAATTCCACAAAAACCTTCTCTTGTCAATTCCCTCTTTATGGCCCACCTCGAAAGTTTGTTAGCAGGGACGTGACCTTTTGCTAGGGCTTTAGCCATCTCATCAGTTTGCCATTTTTTCTTGAACCCATTTTCCAGATGAGGAAACTGAGGCAAACAGGATTAAGTGACTTTTCCAGGATCACATGGCTAATAAATGTCTGAGGCCAGATTTGAACTCATGAGTTTTTCTGACTCCTAATATCCTAGTAATAATCAACAGAAGAAAGGCACTGGTTTTAAGGGAGATTGGGAAAAGCTTCTGGTAAAAGCTGAGATAAGGGTGAATGTCATTAGAGACATCTATCTACTCATGTGGAAGACAACCTTAATAAATTAGAGTAGTGATCTTGAGTTCATGGTGGAAAGATTTTCTTTCAGGCTTCTCTCCTCTCTATCCTCAGGCTACATTATGTGAAATCCCACCATCCCTCATTCAGAAAAATATTTGAGAGACCAACAGATGGAATAGGGTAAGAGCATCAAACCAAAAGTCAGAGGAAAACTGAGTTGATGCTTGCTTAGTTGTGAGACCACAGGCAGGTCAATCCACTTTTCTGAGTTTGTTTCTTCATCTGCAAAATTATTACCATTAAAATTATAGGGCCGATATGAGGTTCAAATGAGATAATTTAGGTTAAAGAACTTTAAAAAGTTGTAAAGTATTACATAAAATAGGGAGTATTTTCTGAGCTCACTGTCCCAGAATCAAGCTGCTGTATCTCAGTGTCAGGATTTTAGGGGTACCCCTTGCCATCTGTTCAAGCCCTCATTCCAGATATATTATTTCTAGTATTAGCTACAGGTAATCAGCAACTCAGTTCCCTTTAACCATTTGCTATCAGTTAATGCTTACTAAGGCATATTTATTTAAAGATATAGAAAGGATAGAAATACAAATATTTCCCCACACCTAAGGGATATATTTTCCCCTATGTCCTCTTGGTCTCTAAGGAAAGTGAACTCAGACTTAAGAGTTCCTATGTAACATCTATCCCACCAAATTCACATCCAAACATGAATGCAGAATGAGCTTCCACCGAACTTTGTTCTAGCAGATTATTTCTACTTCTTCTGGGCAGTGAGGCTGGTCTGGTTGCAAAACTTGGCATGGACTGAACTCTTAAGATTCCTAGATCTGGAGCAAATCGCTCTCCCGACCTTTCTTTCAAAGCTCATAGGATTATAACTTCGGAATTAAAATAAATCAACCTAAATGAAAAAACAAATACCTTAGAAAGTCTTCTATTATATATGTATGTATATATACATCTCTCTCTCTCTATATATATATATATATACACTTATATGACACTATTGAAGTGATAGTTATTACTATTATTGCTATTGTTGTTAACCAACAATTGGTTGATTGGTTGTTGTCTTTTGTTCTCAGAAAGGACCAAAATGACCATCACTTATGTTGGGGTAGAGGTAGAGTGTGTCTGACTGGCTGATCAGATCAAGGTGAGCTAGGAATGTTCTGCCACAGGTCTTACAGATTGGATACAAACAGTCCATGTGAACAACAACAACAACAACAATAACAAGATAAGACAGGCAATCTTGACTAGGGGATAGAAGGTTGGTTGGGGGTCAAGCCCTGACTCTGACATTGATCTCAGAAGTCTGGACAAGTCCCCTTAATCTCTTAGTTAATAGACAATTATAAAACACAAAAGAATTACAATATACATTATATAGGACTTGCCTTAGCAACCCCTCCCTTTCCCCTTCTTCCCTACCCTCCATAGGTAAACAAATCTTTATAAAGAAAACAAACCCATAATTGGAATTTGTGATCACTGGGCTAGAAATCTAACTCTTCTCTCCTTCCTCCCCAATATCATTTCCCAAGAGGACTGAAATTTAACCACCAAGGTTGATGGTGAGCTATGGAATTCACAATCTTCCTCTGATGAAATGTTATATTCCCCTTATCAGAGAGACATAGAGCCCTACAGCTGGAAGGAACCTTGGAGATGATCAATCTAATCATTTGATAAGATTCTGATCCAATACCCTCATTTTACAGATTAGGAAACTGAGGTCCAGAGAAGGAGCTACCTTTTCCAAGGTCACATGGCTAGTCAGTGGCAGAGTTGGAACTAGAACCCCAGATTTCTTGATTTCTAAATTCATTATTCTTCATGCTGAATGATCTCATGGATATTGGTATCAGCTTTTATGCTTTATTGAAATGTTGTATAAATATAAGCCATGATATCATTGATATGAATGTAGATCATAATCACTCCCCCACCTTCTTATCCTGTGCAATCAATCCGTATTCCTCTATAGAGTATCTACCAGGTGAATTGTGGTCCTTTTTCTAGGTTGGTTTTTTTTAATAGAAAACAAGACAATTCTGGCTATTCATCTGTTATTCTTTCCTGTCTTCATGTAGGTATCACCCTAGTAATATTGATGACCAGCCCTCCTACTTTTCCAATCATGCGTTTCTTCAATAATGTGCCCCCTTTTTAAGTCCAGGTAATCGTGAGATATACACTATCACCTGTTTGGTTTGTGTTCATCTTCTGTTACCTTTGAGCCAACTGAGACTTTGATTGTTAAAATGCATTAAAAAAATAGTGGAACACAAGGATGGTCGGCTACTTGGTACAGTGGACAGAACATCAGGCCCAGAGTCAAGAAAACTTCTCTTCCTGTGTTCAGATCCAATTTCAGTGACCCTAGCCAAGTCACTTAGCTGTGTTTGTCTCAATTTCCTCAATTATAAAATAAACCAGAAAAAGAAATGACAAACCATATCTTTGCCAAGAAAACTTTGCCAAAGTGTCAGACGCACTAAAATGACCAAATGGCAACAACACTGATCATGAGTATCATCACCTCCTGTAAAAGTTTAGGTGATATTAAACAGTTCCCACAGTGAAGGAGGCCAAAATAATCCAGAAATCTCCTCAGCCAGTGTGGGAAAACTTTATGGCATTGTTTGAATCCTCTGTGGTTGAGAAATCAGACCTGTTGCTTAGAGACCAGATTAATTTAATGCTTAACTCAGAATCTAGGTTATGTTGACCAGAACCCAGTCTGAGCCAAAGACTGATGCAGGGAATGAAACAGGAATTTTCTCTCCCATTATACATCTGAAGCAATCTATGTGTCTTATTGTGAAACTGCCTCCATGCTGGCAAGAGCTTTCCTTGGTGAAACTGGTAAAAGCAGTCCCATTGAAGCATGATTTCATTTAATCAGGAGTTCCCTCTGGTGATGCAGACAGCAACCCATCCATGTCTGGGGAACTCTCATCCATGTTCTTCTAAAAAAGGGTTTTCCTAACTTGCCGGAGATTTTCCTTACTTTCTCCCAGGATTTTGAGGGTTATAGTGGAGCACTCTCACTGTCCTAGTGCAATATTTCTCTCTTGCCATGTAAATAGCCCATCTTTTCTCCTCATTGTACATTTCCTTCATGGCATCTTTTATTCCTGTTTTTCTTCAGAGTTCCTTGCTGGTTATCTTTTGTCACTTGTTTGTGCCCACCATTTGTCTCTCCATGACTCTCTGTGTGATACTAATTTTTAGTTCTTTGGAGGCAGTGATGTTCCATGTTTCTCTTCTAAGTAGCACTTTAAGTAAAATATTAGTATTGAAAATACTGCCCCACAAGAAACTGGAAACTGAATGGATGCCCATCAATTGGGGAATGGCTGAATAAATTATGGTATATGAATGTCATGGAATATTATTGTTCTGCAAGAAATGACCAGCGGGATGATTTCAGAGAGGACTGGAGAGACCGACATGAACTGATGCTGGGTGAAGTGAGCAGAGCCAGGAGATCATTGTACATGGCAACAACATGATCATATACAATGATCAGTTCTGATGAACATGGATCTCTTCAACATTGAGATGATTCAGACCACTTCCAATGGTCTTGTGATCAAAAGAGCCATCTACACCCAGAGAGAGGATTGTGGAAATTGAGTGTGGTTCACAACATAGCATTCTCACTCTTCTTTTTGTTTGCTTGCATTTTATTTTCTTCATCATTTTCTTTTCTCATTTGATTTGATTTTTCTTGTACAGCAAGATAATTGTATACATATGTATGCATATATTGTATTTAACATATATTTCTACCATGTTTAACATATATTGGACTACTTGTCATCTAGGGGAGGGAAGTGGGAGAAGGGGGAAAAATTGGAACACAAAATTTTGCAAGGGCTTATGTTGCATAATTATCTATGTATATGTTTTGAAAAATAAAAGGATTTAATAAAAGAAGAAAATATTGCCCTAAAATATGGCTTTTTGGGGTCATAGAATCATAGATTTACAGCTAAAAGGGACCCAAGAGACCATCAAGTCCAATTTTGCTATTTCATAGATGAAGAAATTGAGGCACACAGAAATTAAGTGATTTGCTTAGGGTCACCCTAATAATATTTAGCAGAATTTTAACTCAGGGTCTTCTTGACTCCAAGTCCAGTACCTTTGCTTTGGTAAGAAACTTGGGATCATTTAAAGGGTTTTGTAATTTCCCCCCTTTCCTTTTCAACTCTGGTTCCAGCACAGTGTTAATCTGTATTGTTACATGAAGGTTGGATAAGATGTATACTGTGCTCATCTAAATGTATGTTGGAAGCTGGGCAACAGATACTTTTTCTCTACTTGTTCTTCCCTATGTGGATAGATAGGCTAAATTCCTTTGAATGTTTATATATCTCTTCTAGGAAACTAGATATAATCTAATTCTAAAACTATGTCTATAGTTTCTAATTATCTAATTATTCTAATTAAGTAGGCAGGAAGACTTACCCCCATTGTGACTCATTCATTTTCTACAGATCCTAAAGAGTGTCTCCCCATGTGGTTTTCAGTCCCATGAGAATATTCTACCACATGTCAGATAGTTAAGCCTTGGCTAAGGTCCAGGGGAAACACCTCCCCTACCCTTCCCCTGCTCTACTATAAATGGGGCTGGGTTAGGTTAGGTTAGAAGGTATCATCAATGAATATCTAAAAATGAGACTTCCATCAGGTCTGTTACACAGATGTGATATTTAAGAGTAGAGCTCAGAAAGTAATCAGTCAGTAAGAACTAAAGACCAAGAAGGGCTGGGTTAGAGTGTGTCAGGGGGCTAGGATGTAAAAATGGGTAAAAAGGGAGTCAGGGAATCCTTTCCATAGTGGGACACTCAGGTACAACGAGAGGAAATCATAGGCAGATAGTGGAAGTGACAGAGGCCAGGTTGGTTGTAACAAATCTAAGAGCATGACAGGATTTAGAGCTG
This sequence comes from Myrmecobius fasciatus, assembly GCA_023553655.1. NCBI lineage: Eukaryota > Metazoa > Chordata > Mammalia > Dasyuromorphia > Myrmecobiidae > Myrmecobius > Myrmecobius fasciatus. Next base: position 724,224 of record JAJPUD010000372.1, on the reverse strand, counting down.
GAAGGGACAGCTCCGTTAGCCATCTCATTTCATTAATGAGGAAACAGAGGTCTAGCAAAGATAGAAAAGCTGCTTGAGGTCAAATATCTACAAAAGAAGCAATGAGGAATCACATTAAGGAACAGCTGTTGGATCCAGGGGGCTTGGGATACTCCATCACTCCATCACCATGAAGGGAACCATCTGCTCTGGAGCCACACAGGCAACCTGGACCAGATTCAGCACCTGAGTACCTGGCCCCTAATGAAAACTGGTCTGGGATTTCTTCTCTCATAATCTTTGGTTTGTTAAACCACCACCCTGGTATCCCAGGACAAATTATTGAAAGCTTAGTGTGAGGGTCACTTCAAAGTTTTCCCCAAAGTGGGAGAAGACAGATTTGTACAATACAATTTAGGTGTTTATTTCTTAGGCATAAAAAGGATGCTAAATAGTCAGAAGCAGCCATTTGACAAACACTTCAAATGATAACTTATTTTATAACTGCCATTACAATATGCTAGACAGTTGATATTTAAACTTCGTCAGCTCAGAAAAGAATCTGTGAAACTTCTGATTATGCATTCTACATTCAGACACTTCCCTGTCTCCCTGTAGTGTGTGGTTGATAAAATGGCCAAGTTGTGGGCTAGTCAGTTACAGTCTTTTCTTTTTTTCAAGCTTTTTATTTTCGAAACATATGTACAGATGATTTTTCAACATTGACCCCTGCTAGCTTTGTGTTTCAGATTTTCTCCTCCTTCCCTCACCCCCTCCTCTAGATGGCAAGCGATCCAATATGTGGTATACATGATAAAATATGTTAAATCCAACATATGTAAACATTCATAGAATTATCATGCTGCACAAGAAACTTCAGATCAAAAATGAAAGAAAATGAGTAAGAAAACAAAATGCAAGCGAACAACAACAAAAAGAGTGAGAGTGTTATATTGTGGTCCATCCTCAGTTCCCACAGTCAACTCCAAACTTAGATGTATACATTTTGGAAGAGATAATCATTTACCTCAGCTCAGGAAAGAACAAACACAAGAGGGGCAGACCAAAGCTGGACTCAGGCTTTTCTAAACAAATGTAATTAAGCTGGGGCAGCTAGGGGGTGCAGTGGATAGAGCACCAGTCCTGGAGTCAGGAAGACCTGAGTTCAAATTTGGTCTCAGACACTTAATTTTCCCTTGCTGTGTGACCCTGGGCAAGTCACTTAACCTCAATTGCCTCAGTAAAAAGGAAAAAAAAAAAACAAATGTAATTAAGCTGCCATATTGTCAAGACCTCCTGAAGGACCACACAAGAAGATAGGGCAAGCTGCCCTTCCCCACCAATCTCTCTCTGGAAGTACCTTGCAGACATAATTTACTGCCAATAAGGAGGAAATAACTGATAGCAGCGTCTTTTCCTTTTAAAACCTTCTGAATTATTGGCTCCCCAGCCACGACCCCCTTCAAGTCCCCTCACCATGACCATTTTTGTCATGTCAAATGTTTTTAGCCCTGAGTCACACATGGTCAGAAGTAGGACCCAAAGTTCCCATGTGGACTCCGGGAAGCAGGGATATCAGTTCTCTGTTGGCTTCTAATAGGAGGCAAGAGGTCTCATGCAGTGAGCTCACCTGAACCTCTGCTACAGCAAAGTATCAGAAGCCATCTAATTCAGCCTTCTCATTTCACAGATGAGGAAACTGAGGCACAAGCAGAGGAGGTGATTTGCACATAATGTGATACAGGTAATAACTGGCAAAAATGGTATTAGAATTCAGGTCTTGTCCAAATTCAATATTCTTTCCACTGCACAATGCTGTCTCAGCTTGCATCTACTTTTTCCTTTCCACTTAGTCTGCCACTGTCTTAGTTATATCTCAACTGGACCATTGCAACAGCTCCTAACTGTTTGTCCAGGTTCCATTTTCTCTTCTCTCCAAATCATCTTTCAAGAGCTACAAAGTTAATATTCCTGATATAGCCATCATGGTGTAGTGGAAAGAGTGCTAGATGGGAATGAGGCAAGGAAAGAAGGAATATTTACAATGCCTTCTATGTGCCAAGTACTGTGCTAAGCACTTTAAAAACATTATCTTTTTTGATCTTCACACAATGACCCAATCAAAGTAGGTGCTATTACGTTTTACAGTTGAGGAAACTGAGGCAGATAAGTGAAGTTATTTGGCCAGGGTAACATAGTTAGCAAGTGTCTAAAGCTTGTAAGTGTTTAAAGTGAACTCAGACTTTCCTGACTCCAGTCCCAGTACTCTATTTACTGTGCCATTTACTGGGAATAGGGAGCCTTGGGTTTGAATCCTGTCTCCTATGTTCAAATGTGTGCTGGTACCTCCTTAGAGCTCATTTTGCTTAGAACTAATTCCTTCCTTATTATACTCTCTTTCCCTTCTCCTTCCATTGTCCTGTTAAGTGGAATGGATTTTTGAACCTGACTGTGTGTGTGTGTGTGTGTGTGTGTGTGTGTTATTGTTCCTTTGACCAGCTCAGATGAGACTAAAATTCAGGTATCATCCAGTCCTTTCTACCTTCCCCTTGTTTCTATAGATGTCTATTTGTATACCCTGATTATGTGAGATAATTTTCCCTAAGCTTTCTTTCCTTTCCTCCCTGTATAATTCTCTTCTTTTTTACTCCATTTCCCCCCTTATGATTATTAAGACATAGTAAAACCGCTCCCAGGCTTTGTCTAAATTGACTCTTTTTATGCATCCTGATGATGTAAGTAGTTTATCCTTGTTTAGTCCTTTATCACTTTTCATTCACATTTTCCTTTTTATGTCTCTCTTTAGTCCCGTGTTTGAAGTGCAAAGTTTTTACACAGTTCAAGTCTTTCATCAGGAATGGTTGGAAGTCTTCTATTGCATTACAGGTCCATTCCTACCCCACAGCCCTTGCCCCAGCATTATTCTCAGTTTTGCTGGGTAAGTTATTCTTGGCTATACTCCTACATCCTTCTCCTTCTGCAATGTTGTATTCCAAGTTCTATGGTCCTTTATAATAGTGGCTGCTAAATCATGTGTGATCCTGACTGTGGCTCCTTTTTTTTTTTTTAATTTTTCTGAGGCAATTGGAGTTAAGTGACTTGCCCAGGGTCACACAGCAAGGAAGTGTTAAGTTTGAACTCAGTTCCTCCTAGACTTCAGGGCTGGTGCTCTGTCCACTGTGATACCTAGCTCCCCTTGAATTCTTTCTTTTTTGGCTGCTTATAGTCATTTTTCCTTAAATGGGAAACAATAGATTTTGGCTGTGGTGTCCCTGGGAGATTTCATTTGGCATTTTTTTAGGAGGTAAAGAGTGGATTCTTCTGATTTTTACTTTGCATTCTGGTTTTAAGAGATCTTGAAAGTTTTCTTTTAAGATTTCCTAAAATACTATGGCTATGTTACTTTTTAGGCCATGGCATTTTGATACTCCAGTGATTCTTAATTTTTTTCTCCTTGACCTTTTCCAGATCAATTGTTTTTGCTATGGGATATTTTATATTTTCTTTCATTTTTTCAAGCCTGTTGACTTTATTTTAATTTTTCTCATTGTCTCATGAAGTCAATGGCTTTAGTCCATTCTAATTTTCAGGGAACTTATTACTTGAGAAAGGTTTCATACATCTTTTTTCTAAGCTGTTAATTTCCTTTCCATTTTTTTCATTCTTTAGCTCTTTTTCTTTTCTATTTTTTCCCCTAGCAGTCTCATTCCAATTTTTTAAAAAGCCATTTTAAATTCTTTAAAAAAGAAGATGGCGGAGTAAAAAGGTGACTCTCTGCGTCCTCCTCCAAACTTCTCTCAAATCAACAATAAAATAAGCCTCTGAACTGATCTTCAAGTCAATGAATCAGGAAATATTTGGATACTGCTTGCAGATATCTCTGAAACACTTCACATCAGATTTGTCTAGCTCAGACAGAGGGATAAGCAGAGGACTCCGGTGTCAGAGAACTCTGGTGTAGGCCGGAAGTGAGGGTGGGACTCAGCTCAGCTCAGCTCAGACTGGCAAAAAACTCCAAACTCCAAATTCCAAACACCTGGAGTTTATCTGAGGCACTCGGGACACTCTGCCCTGATTGGGGGCAGGTGTTCTGGCAAACTTGCCTTGTTTAAGGAGTAATTCGAACTTAGTCCTAGCCCCCACCGGCCCAGCACCTTAAATTAATTCGCCGAAGCGCCCCAGGGCAAAATCTTCAGCCGGCTATTTCAGCCACCATTTTTTTTTCCCTACCTTAAAGAGATATTCACGCTGTCTAAAAAAAAATGAAGAGGCAAAAGAGAGCTCTCACCATAGACAGCTTTTATAAAGAGAAAGAAGAGAAGACCCCAGATCCAGAGGTTCCTTTAGACAAAACTACAGAGGAAATCAGCAAGGACCATCACTGGTCCCCTTTTCAAAAGGCCTTTCTGGAAGATTGCTTAAAGAACCTAATAAAAGAGCTGGAGGATAAATGGGAAAATAAATTTAAATTAGTGCAAGAAGGATACAATATCTTGCAAGAAGGATATGATGCCCTGCAAAAGAGATATGAAAAAGACACCAATCTATTGAAAAATAAAATTAGTGAAGTGGAAAAAGAGTGCAATGAACAAAAAATTCAATTGGCCAGTTACAAATGGAGCTTAAAAAGGTAACTGAAGAAAACAACACTTTAAAAATAAGAATTGAACAAATGCAAGTGAATGACTCAATAAGACTTCAAGAATCAGTCAAACAAAAGCAAAAAAATGAAAAATTAGAAGAAAATATGAAATATCTCCTAGGAAAAACAACTGACTTGTAAACAGATCTAGGAGAGACAATCTAAGAATTATTGGACTTCCTGAAAGCCATGATGAAAAAAAGAATCTAAACACTATCTTCCAGGAAATCCTGAAAGAAAACTGCCCTGAGATTGTAGAATCAAAGGGCAAAATCACCATTGAAAGAATTCACCCATCACCTCCTGAAAGAGACCCCAAAATTAAAACCCCAAGGAATATCGTGGCTAAATTTCAGGACTATAGCACCAAGGAAAAGATTCTGATAGCAGCTAGAAAGAAACAATTCAAATACCGAGGCATCAATAATTAGAATAACACAGGATCTGTCAGCCTCCACATTGAAGGATCGAAGGGCCTGGAACCAGATATTCCGAAGGGCAAAGGAACTTGGATTACAGCCAAGAATATCCTATCCAGCTAGAATGAGCATTATCCTCCAGGGAAGAAGAGGGTCATTCAATGATATAGGTGAATTTCACCTATTTCTAATGAAAAGACCAGATCTGAACAAAAAATTCGACATCCAAACACAGAACTCAAGAGATGCATAAAAAGGTAAAAAGGAAAGGACTCTTGAGAACTTTATTTCTACTAGGGGGATGCTTAAAGTTTGGGGGTATAATTAACTAGATATTACTTTGATAATATGAAAAAGAGAACTAGAGGGGGAAAGGTTGTCATACTGGGGAAAAGAGGGGGAAAGTGGTAAAAATAAGATCTAAAAAAAAATTCTTTAAAAAACATTCACTTCAACTTCTCCAGGAATCAAGTTGTGCCCACCCTGTGTTTTCTCTGAGGTTTTTCTCCTAGTTGGTTTAGAGTTATTCTCTTCTGGGTTTGTGACTTAAATATCCCTGTTACCATAAAGAGTTCATTATTTCTCCTCCCCCTCATTCTTTTAGTATATTTTTGGATTTCGCACTTGATGTAAAGACTTTAGGGAAGGTCTGGGATGGTCCATTGCTGCTTCCTTGGGGTACTGAATATTGTCTCATTCTAGAATCTCAGGGAAAGGCTGGGGATTGTCAATTTTTCTTCAGTGTTCTTAAGGACTTCTTATCCAGGGAAAAATATGATTGTTGCCATTCCCCCAAATCTGTGCTCTGCAAATTTCTGATCTGGTTTTAGATCTGTACAAGCTTAGAGTTCTGCTAGATTCTACCCCTACTGGTAAGATGGAAAGCTCAGTTGGTTTAAAGTGGCAGAATTGTAGGATTCTCCTTTGGTCTAGGTTTCTTGTTCCATCATTCCTTTGTAGGCTGGGATCTGAACCACATCACTGCTGTTACTGACTTCTGTACTTCCTCCTTTCTAGGTCCCAGGACCTCTCTACCTGGGAAAGGCAACACCATTGCCTAACTGTGCCAAGAACAGGTCCCATTTTCACTTCTACTCTGAATCTGTGTATTACAACACTAGAATAATGACAGGTGCCAGATGGCAGCTTCATTGTCTGAGACCCAATCCTGATTCAGAGTAGAAGTGAGAATGGGACCTGTTCTTGGCACAGTTAGGCAATGGTGTTGCCTTTCCCAGGTAGAGAGGTCCTGGACTATGGTGATGTTTGAAGTGGAAGGAGGACTTGATTTATGCTAGTTAGCTTCAAAAGAGATCTCATAGCCTTTAAGAAAACAGAGAGGAAGGATAGAGATTGCCTTTTCAGCCCTGTGTGAACCCTAAAGCACTGAACTAAGAATTAGTTGGCTCAAGGGCAGCAACCAAAAGAAACTGAAAGAAAGGCAAAGCCATTGCAGAGAAGGAAGATATCAATGTGTTTCATTGGCTCTCTACAGCTATTTTGGAAGAGAGGATTCAGGTTAGAGTTTTATTCCCTTCTTCAGGGACTGAGTGAAGTTCCAAAAGGACTTATTATTCTTTCCTCAATTTTTCCTCCCCATGCTTGTCTAATACTAGATGCCCTGTTTACTTCTTTTACCTAGATGTGTCCTGTATCTTTATTTTTACTTCACAAATAGAGAGGGATTAATTGGAGATACACAAATTTAAATTTGTACAGAAATCCAAACTTCTGTTTAAACGTTAGGAAAATTTCCCATCTCTGGGCTATGAGCTGTTGTAATTATACCAATAACTTTTCATTTGATATGAAGTCTATAAATAGCAAAGGACCAAGTGAATCTAAATGCCATTTTTGTTTTTGGTTTTTTTTGCAGCTAGTCCCTAAATAGAGTAGTTGACAACATCTGTGGAGAAAAAGGTCAGTGATCATAAATCATCTCCCAAGGAAGGGATATATGAAGACCCAGAGGGATTTAGTTCTACTTCTGTCCAAGAGGGAGGAAGGAGCAGAAAGGATTATGTACTGTCCATCCAGCTCTACTCTTCATAGCAACACACAGCCAGTATTATAATCTGATGATAAAATCATGTCTGTTTCTTCCTCCATTGAACTTCATACAAATGTTTCCCACCACGTTTCTTCTCTATGGTTGCTGTATTTCCTTATGATAGTATAGTTTCTTAATATGTAAGGTTATCCTATATTTCCCTTTACTTATCCTTTCACTTTAGAAGCATACTTTTCCAAAACCATATCAAGTCATTGACTTGATCCCATTGAATTTCAACAATATCTGCTTCCTTTTGTTAGGAACTCTAGTTTCTATTGTGTAAGTTTTGGGGGATTTATTTGTAGACATATGAGAGCAAGGATTTTATCTCTGGCTACTTCCTTGGATTGTATCTGCTATTAATTTTTGAATATCTCAAATGGTGTTGTTCTTTATTGACTATGGCTGCTCTATATAGTATCTAGTTTGGGTGTTAGATGTGCAGTCATTTCCTTAGTCTTTTCTATGACTTATAGGAAGAGGAAATATGGGATTCCCTCATCCTTCTCTCCCTTCAAAGGATCAGGAGCCTGAGCAGAGGAAAAGTTAGGAGGGGATTGGGCAAATACTACCTAAAATAGAACCCTTTACAGTTTTGTTGCAATTTTGTTTTATGTTTAATCCAACAATGTAGTCTCAGAAAAGTTAATTGCTTATGAATCACTTACATGGAGCTTGCTATTGTTGTCACAAGGGCTAGAATCAAATTTTCACATTTTAATAATCTTTGATCACATTTCATATCCTGCCTTTATATTCATTTGGAGCCCATGTCAGTGTTTCTCTTTGCTCAACTCTTTGAAGCTGAGGGTCTTGGCAGGGCTGCACAGGCTGCTGAGGCTTGTACTAAGCTGGTTTATTTTGCTTATGAGTCAATGCAGACAGGACCATAGGAATAGTGGCTGGAGTAGTGTGCCATCTGCTGGAGAAAGGGATAAACTAAACTCTCTTGCTGATTAACGGTAAAGTGCTTTAAAGTGATTTTTTTTTTTTTTTTTTTGTATAGACTTCCAAAAGGCAGGAAACAGAATACTGTATTTCAGTACAATTCATTACCTCTGTGATCCAATATATTTTATTATATGCCTTTAAAAACAATTCTGAGAAAGGGTCTCAAGGTTAAGAACTCTTATACTAAGGAGATACATTATATTAAAGATAGATAAAGTGTAGTATATATACAAAATAAATCTATACCAATGGGAGTGTATTAACAACTGGGGAACCAAAAAAGGCCTCTTAGTTGGTTGAAAATTAAAGACATAAATAGGATGATAGAAAACTGCTCTGTTTCCTTCATATATGTCTACATAGCTAATATAAATTCCAAGATTAATGATATTAGTGAAGAATGATTCAATTTCCTAAGTTTCTCTTGGAAAAAACTTTTAGTTCTTGAAATAAATGATATTTTATTATATATGTATAATATATTACTTAGCAACAAATTCTCTTCCTTTGAATGTATAGAGCCTGAGACATTATGGTTAATCAAATATTTGTTTATAATGAATCATTAATTTTTGACAGACTCTGACTAATCTGGTTAATTGGTCCACTGAAAATATATTTTAGGTGAAATAACATCATGGGGCAGTTATTTTCATAGTAATAATGTTTTAAATTTTTGTTTACTTAATATTTTTATTTTCCCCAGTTATATGTAAGACAATTTTTTACATTTGTTTTTAAAACTTTAGGTTTTAAATTCTCTCCCTTCCTCCCCACCTCCACACTCTTTTAAGACACATGTGAAGTTATGCAAAACATTTCCATAAAAGTTACATTGTGAAAAAACCCATAGATCTCCCCTCCCCACCAAAAAACAAAACAAAACTTCAAGAAAAATAAAGTAAAAAAAAAGAATATGCTTCAATCTTTATTTATTTATATTTAGACACAACCATTTCTTTCTGAGTAGGGATAGCATTTTTTAAAATCATAAGTCCTTCAGAGTGGTTTTAGAATACTATATTGCTAAAAATAGCAAAGTCATTTATAGCTGATCATCCCACAACATTGCTATTATTTTGTACATAGTACATTTTATTTTCCTTGAGTTTATGGAGGACTTTTAAGGTTTTTCTGAGAGCATTCTTCTCATCATTTCCCATAGAACAACAACATTCTATCATAAGTGTATACCACAATTTATTTGGTATTTCCTTCAATTTCCAATTCTTTGCCCTGAGAAGAGAGTTGTTATAAATACTTTTGTGCATAGAGGTCCTTTTTCTTTTTCTTTTAAAAAAAATTTATAGCTTTTTGGGAATAGTTCTTTTAATCATTTATCAATTGGGGAATGGCTCTTTTTTTAAAAAAATTAAATTTAACTCAGTTACCTATACATTTAAGAAATGAGGCCTTCATCAACAAAACTTGCTTCAAAATTCTTTCCCTAGTTACTATTGCTAATTCTTTTTCTCCTGTTTATTCTATTCTCTCTTTGTGTTCACCCCATCTCTCTTTAAGAGTGTTTTGCTGCTGACCACCACCTTCCTCAATATGCCCTTTCTTCTATCATCCTCCCTGCTTCCCACAATCCCCTTACTTTCCTACTTTCCTGCATGGTAAGATAAATTTCTGTACTCATGTTGGGTATGTGTAGAGGGCCAAGAAGTAAGAATCCATTCCAGGTCTTGAATCCTACAGTAACTTGGCTCACCAAAACTCCCTTTTCTTATTGAAACAGCAGAGACTGCTTGTCAATATAATAAATTAATAATCTAGTGACTGAAGCAAAAATGCAAATACTATTCTTTGGATTAAAGGCAAACCTTTGAATTTAGGAGAGGAAAGAATGTCCATAAAGAGACTAAAAGTATTTGAGAGAAAGATACCTGAGACAATGGTATAATAAACTTTACTCTGATGTGTATCTCAACTTAGACATTTCTGTCTAAGTGACCGAGATCCGGGGCTTAAGGAGTTTAATCATTTTCATCATAGAAGATTTTGTTGGGCTATAGGAATTTTAAAAGAGAATACTTTGTATCAAACCTATGAGCATTTGAGGTATATATATTTGTCTCTTTGCTCAATAAACTTTGAAGAGTCCAAAACCGAGACTCTCTCCGCCTGGCCTCCTGACTGTCACACCCTTCAATTCACTATAGGAGCTGGACTCCAACAAGTATGTATGTTATTTCCTCTTTGAGCCAATTCTTATGAGTAAAATTCATTCCCCTTCTTTCCTTCCACTGTAAAAACTTTTTCTTGCCTCTTTTATGGCAGATAATTTATGCCATTCTACCTCTCCCTTTCCCATTTTCCTAGTACATTCATTTCTCACTCCTTGATTTAATTTTATATACTTCTTCTAATTGTCATAAAAATGAAAAAAAATCTTATCAGTTATAAGCCTCATTTCCCCATGCAGGAATGGAAATAGATAAGGCTCTCATGATTTTTTTCCCTTATTTCCTCCTTATGCTTCTCCTGAGTCCTGTACCAAATTTTCTATTCATCTCTGTTTTTTTTTTTCATTATAGATGCTTGAAAGTACTCTATTTCACTGGATGTCCACCTTTTCCTTTGAACGATTATACTCATTTTTGCAGGGTGCGTGATTCTTGGTTGCCTTGCTCTCCAGAATATTATATTCCAAGTCCTCCAATCCTTTAATGTAGAAGCTGCTAAATTTTGTATTATCCTGGCTTATATTGACACTTACTCTGATTATAGAATTTTTTTATAAGAGGAAAAAGCAGGGGCTTGCTTATAATAGCATCAAAACTGGTGCTTTGGGCTTCAGCCTGAGAGCACATGTATGACAAGATAAAGCATTCTTAGCTCAGTCTGACTTTAGGCAATAGTCACAGTTGACAACTAATCAGGCAGTTACATAGCCAGACTCAGGATAATCAGGTGGTCCTTCCTATACAAAGGAACAGAACTGGGAAATTGAGTTAGAAGGATCTCACCTTAGGCAGAGACTAAGATTGTCCTTCCAGCTCTTGTCCAGATGGAGATCTCTAACAGTTTAGAATCACATTGCTCTGAGTAGTTTGTGGCATATTGTTCTCAGATTGTGGGTTTCTGACTTAATGATCTGTCAGATTGTCATATTTATATTCAAAATTCAAAACAATATCAGTTATAGTCCCAAGAGATTTCATCTCAAATGGCAAGTTTCATTAATCAAAGCTTCAGGTGGCTTTAGCTCTCAGGATCATATATCCTAAATAAGTATTGACTATAATCTTATATTTATAACAGTAAGAGATTCATCACAAAAAATTCACAACTTATTTTGATATGTAAGTAGATGGTTTTAAGTTCAATATTGTACAAATCATTTTGCTTTAAGATGCTCAATTACCAATAATCAGGTTAGGAAAACACAAAAATTCTAAATTGCATAAAAATCCACCAAATTTTATGAAACACTATCTATTGCAAAACAAGTTCAGTTATTAACCGTGTTCAAAAAGACGAATAACATAGACTATTATTCTCAGAATCCTTTTAAATAAAGGGAACATCTTTAAGATGACTCAGTGCAACCAATTAAGTTAGCCTTATCACAATGACAAAGTATATTAAACCTCACATACATGAGATTTCACTTAACATTTTTTACTTTTTTAAAAATTTAAACCTATTCTGGAATAAAAAGCAATCATTAGAAATCATTTCTATATAACAAACTTGTAGATCCTCAGAAAACCCACCCCTTGTTTGAAAACTTTAAAAGCCAAACAAGTTCTTTTTCGAGGGTTGATGAGATGACCTTGCTCACAGGATGGTTTCATGAAACATAGCAAGCTTTCAAATGAAAGGGAATTAATAGGGATCTCAGAGAAAGGGCTGAGCTCCTTTATTCCAGCCTGTTCACCTCAACTATCCTCAGGGCTTAAGAAAGCTGTGCTCTTTTATATAACTCTCCCTTCCCATTCACTATGTGAAAAGGGAGAAAGAGTGCTGCACATCTTCATATTTAAAAGTGAACTAATAAGACTTTCATCTCCTCCTTCTTGTTCCACCCACAGTAATTACCAATTTTAGGTTTTAACATGACAATAACTCCAAATAACTTAGCTAACAATCTTAGAATTTTCATAATAGCCAAATAGTATTAGTGGAAACACCTAAATTACTTTTTTTTAAAAAAAAAATTTTAAATTTTTTTCTAAATTACTTTTGCTGGAACCACATACACCCCCCCCGAGAGAGAGGGATATGAAGTATGGACCACAACATAACATTTTCATGCTCTCTATTGATGTTTGCTTGCATTGTGTTTCCTTTCTCTGATTTTCTTTTTTTTTTTCCTTGTAGATAGGATTTTTCCTGCACAACTTGTCAAGTATTTTAACATTAATAACATGTAGTGGACTTCCTGCCATCTAGGGGAGGGGAGGGGACTAGGGGGTAAAACTTGTAACGGAAAGCTTTGTAAAGATTAATGCTGAGGAACTACCCATGCATATGTTATATAAATAAAAAGCTTTATTAAAAAAATAAAATTAAAAAAAATTACTTTTGCTGGATTAAATAAATAAATAAAATAAAAACTTTCCACCTTTTTTTTAGTTTATGCTCTTAATAACATCTAGGGTCCTGGATTATATACTAAATCTGGGTTCTACAGTCTCTGGAAGAACCCATTACTTATCAGATAGTATTCACTGAGTCTCATCATGTGGACTCAAGTAGTAGGATTTTCTTGCCCCAAGCTATTACAGGTCTGGGAGTTTTCAGGAGGCTTCTTTACCTGTTACCTTAAACAAGTTTTCCTTTTTGTTCAGAGAGAAAACAAGACAATTTTCAGAATTTAGATACAACTGAAGCTATCACAAAAATGGATGGGAGTCTCATGTAATTTACAGTCAAGTTTCCAATTTTAACACCCACACCAATTCAAAAGTTATTTTAAAATAAACCAATACTTTAGTTTGTGATGTTCCCTGAATTCTAACTAGAAGTGCCAGTTTTTGCTTCAAATGAGGTTTTACTTTGAGATGCATCCTGGAAGGGTTCCATAAGCCTGAGTTTTGATAATGAAGTCATAGGCTCCTTGCTAGCTGGAGTTTTAAAAGTGGCATTGAACTATTTTTTCCCTTTTTTCAAAAGTTCCCCAAATCTCAAATCTCTTTCTGTCCATGCTCTTTTCATTCCTACATGCTTAAACTTTCCCACTTACCTTTCCATATAATTTCCCTTTAGTGAACTTTGATGAAAGCTCCTTTAAAAGCGCATGTCTCATTTCTTTTTCACTCTGATCAGACACTTCTCCTACCCTCTTCCACTTGGTTTTACCTTCTTCATTGTACTGGATATATTTTCTTTCTTTCTTGGTCCCATCTATCCATCTCTGCTGAAGAGAGGGAATGGGGCAGTGGGGCACACACAGAGAAAAAACACTCCTCCTCTTCTGTCCCAGAACAACTCTTTTTAAAAATTAAAAGCCTTTTATTTTCTTGTCTTGGGTTTTTCATTGATCACATCTCTAATTTCAAATATTACTAGACATGATGATTCTCACATAAATTTGGATGCTGGTTTTCAAATAAATTATAGATCTATGACTATACGTTTATATATATTTATACCTACATTTATATTTATTTCCCTTTTCAGTGGGTCATTGGATGACTTTCCAGTTATTTGCTCTTACTAAAGAGCTATAAATTTTTTGCACAACTAGGTTTTTTCTTCTTTTCTTTTCATTATATCTCTGTATTGTTGAAGAAATTGTGTCCAGGGGCCATTAGTGTCTACCAAGCCCTGATGATAATACCCAAGTCCTCTGTCTATAGCTAGCACTTGGGTCACACACAGGGGAAACAGCACCTGGCCTAGGCTGAGCTTGAGCCAAGTCCTTTTCACATGTGATCAGTTTTGTCTTGAGGCTCTGTTTAAACCCCAACTCAAGGTCAGCCATAGCAAAGGACTGGGCCTCTCTGCTCCAAAAAGTAGTACCAACTTACAAAGAATAAATTTTTATTGACATCTTTAAAATTTCCTGGGAACTAACACATTGCACTGGCCAGGTTCCCAAGATGTAGACTCCAGGCGGTTCATCTCCCCACGTTCCACCATCCAGGCAACCCCTCAGTTTTCCACTGTTGGCTGTGAGAAAAACTCTGTCAAGGACCATCTTGAGAGTATTCACTTCTTGCTCTAGCCATATATTCTCCAGGAAATCCCAGAACGCCAAATCAACCATTTTTTATATTTTCCTAGGGAGTCCTTTGAACCCAGGACCCAGAAATTTTGGGTCAAAAATGATTCCTATGATTCCTAAAGCTAAGAATTCAAATTTCTCCTCTAGTAGATACTGACTTACTTATGTCATTCTGGACAAGCCACTTTCATTCCCTTCTCTAAGAATATAAATGAAAAAGAAGACACTGGCTTGCATTGGGAGAGGGAGTTTTTTCCCTACACCAATAAAAACACAGATCTAATTTTATTTTTCTTGTGGCTGTTGAATCATTTTCACTAGTAATTAACAGTAGTGACCCCATTTGGAGTTTTCTTGCAAAGATATTAGAATGGTTTGCAATTCCCTTCTCCAGCTTATTTTTATAGATAAGGAAACTGAGGCAAACAGGGTAAAATGCCTTGTCCAGAGTCATACAACTAGTAAGTGTCTGAGGCCAGATTTAACCCCAGGAAGCTGAGTCCTTCTGACTCCAGGCCCAGCATTCTATCCACTGTGGTATAGCTGCCCCTAAATTCCAAACCTCTCATATATCACTATATTGCTGTCCAAAATCCCAATAAATTTAAGGAACACAATGTTGTATGATGACTTTCAAATTCAAGATCTAAAGCTGAAGGGTTTCTTCAAGATTATATACTTCTAAAGTTCTTAACCTGAAATCTATTGACCAGAGGTTAGGGATACCTTTAAGGGGATCTGTGAATTTGTATGGGGGAAAAATGATTGTCACTGTCTTTTAAATGAAAAGGAGCATTTCCTTCAGTTCTTTAAAAGCAGCATTTTGTGAAGGGCCCATAGGTGTTACTGAACTGCCAAAAGTGTCAGTGATCCAGAGAATGTTAAGAACCCCTCCCAAAATTGACAAATGAGAGAATTTGGGTGCTGAGGGGTGAAGGGTCTTGAGATGGGATTCTAATCAAGGTCCTCCAACTGAAGACTTGGATCCATTGTACCCCAATTCTCAGGCTGTTGAATTTTTCTTCTTTTTTTTTTAACTCTTACTTCTTTTTCTTTATGTTTTAGAAGGAACTAAAACAGGCCAGGTGGCTCAAAATTTGGAGTGCTGAGCCTGCAATTGAAATGACCCGAGTTCAAATCCAGCTTTGGACATTTAGTAGCTTTGGGACCCTGGCAGGTCACTTTAGTCCTGTTTGAATCCCCTGGAGAAGAAAACCATTTCAGTACCTGTGCTAAAAAAGCCAGATGGACAGTAGGGTCCAGGGTGGGCACAAAGAATGGGACATTACTCAACAACAACAGATTGTATCCACCAATGGGGGCTCTGATATAGGCTCCCCCATGGTCAGGGAAGAGTGTGCATGTAACCCTTACATCTCTCTCCTGGGAATCAAAGAATAGAGGTTCCTCCCTTCTCTTCCTCCACTTGGGTTTCAGCCAAAGACCTTTCTATGAAGTCATATTGGCAAAAGCAACTTTGCATGAGCCATTCATTCATTTCCTATGTGGTTTTCAATGTTCAAAGAATTAGAAAACATCTAATTACTCATCTGATCTCTTTATGTTTAACCTATACCAAATGTAAGGTCGTGCTTTTTTGGGCCATCAGGACTTCTACTCAATAAGCACTTATTAGCCCCCTTCTCTGGGCAGGACATTGCAGCAGTGTAGACACTAAGGTTCCAAAGACAAATGAAACAGGTTTCGCCTTCAGATGGTTTATAGTTTACTGGAAGGATGCTAAGTCTACCTGGAGCAGCCTATTTGGGGCAGCCTGAGTATCATTTTCTTTAAGCCTCCCCAGGATAGGCTCTGTGCAAACCTTAGGGTAAAACTCATCACTTGGTTCATACAGATGTGCTTCATTTGTAGGGTTGCTGGCTCACAGACACAGAGGCCTAAAGCATTTGGAGATGGAGGCAGGAACTAGTTTTTAGGGATTTAAATAGTAGACTTGGGGAGATCATTTTTTAATTTTTGAACCCACAGGGAGCATCAGAGATTCCGGATCAGAAAGAGATGTGGTCAGATCTGTATTTTAGATAGATTGTTGTGGAAACTATGGAGAAACTAGAGGCAGGGAGGTCAGTGAGGAAGAGACTGGAATATTTCAGGCAAGAGATGATGTGGTCATCACTCAGGCAGGCCGCTGGACAAATAGAGGAGTGAGTGTGAAGGAACCAGGAAGGTAAAAGAGGGGAAGCTTTTTTTTAGTTTGTCCTGTGTGTGTGGATGTTCTTTCACATGACTAATATGGGAATATATTTTGCATGATTGCACATGTATAACCTAGATCAAATTTCCATCTTAAAAGGGGGATAAAAAGAATACAGAACTCAAAAATTTAAAAATTGCTTTTACATGCAATTGGAAAAAATATTCAAAAATATTTTAAAAGGAGGTACAGTTGGGGCAATTGGGGTGTAAACTTTGGGCACCTTAGGCATTATTATCCCCTTCAGTTATTACTCTACTGTGGCTAAGGGAAAGTGTTTATAATTAGAGACGCCTGGCTCATGGAACCCTGGGTAACAGAGTTCTCTGAGTAGCTGGGCATCCTTGCTTGACACATTCTCATCCTTCTAAATCATTAGGGGTTTCTCTGATTTGGGAAGAGTTTTTTTCAATTCAACCCAGGTCCTGCAAACAGATAAGTTGGAAAATTCAAAGATCCCGCTGAGGTCAAGGACACCGTCATTGTCCATCTCCCAGCTGTCAGAATCGATTTTTAAAAGTCCATGGCAGACTTTAAAAGTCCAAGTCATATTCAAGTTCATTTACACCACGGGTCATCGAAGGAGCAACAGCCTATTAAATATTTAGCGTATTTATAAAGCTGCTCTAACAAATCACTAATAAAAAGATGAAAAAATGAGACATAGTTACTGCTAATTCTGAGGGAAGACAAGGTAATTCCAGGTTATGGGCATTAACTGTGAGTTACTCCAAAGGCAGTGCTTTGTCTCAGTGCTTTAGGACTGGTTTTGTGTGTTAATATGAAATGCAGATTATTTCCCATGAGCTGAGATTTTAAGTATTTACATGGCTGTGCGGCATAATTTAGCCCAGATTGCTTACTGCCCGACATAGATGACATTCTATCTCCTGCCTCCGGGCCTTTGCCATCTCTGATTCCTCCTTGGCACTTCCTTCAAGGTTTACTTTGAAGGTCGCTTCTTCCATAAGAGTCTTTCCTCCTGTTGGAGCTCCAGCTTTCATCACTGGGCATTTGTGTTGTATTTAACCTGTCTGCTTACCTGTTACGGTGTTGATTTCTCTAGTTGGACATAAGCCCACGGACTTTTCCTTGTACCCAGAGCGCCCAGAGCCTCTTGCACAGTGGGCTTCTGGACTAGTAGCAGTTGATTTGTACCATGGTTAATCAAAAAACATCCGTTAAGGAACTACTCTAGGTGCTGGGTTTGGCCAGCCTCTGACTTCCCTGAGCTTAGAGTCTAGCTGAGAGTGTGGGAGGGGAACAATATGTAACCCGAAGGTACTTAACGATGACAACAAGTCTCGTGACCCCCTTTGGGTTTTTTTGGGAAGATGCCCATGTGGTTGATCATTCCCTTCTTCAGTTCATTTTACAGATGAGGAAACTGAGGCAGAATGAAATGATTTGCCCAGAGTTACACAGCTAGTAACTATCTGAGGCCAGATTTGACCCCGGGATGTTGAATTTTCCTGTCTTGCTGCCCTTCAAAATGCCTTTACTAACAATGAGTGAGTCTCCCGGCTGATGGTTGAGAGGAGAGTCTCTGGGGGGGGGGGGGGGCTTCAAGAACCTGAAAATTGTAGCTCGTGGGACCCCAGCCTGCAGTTCTGCAGCAAGAGAGTAAGTTTCGGAATGGGCAGGGAGGGGCTGTTTGTGCAATGAATGAAAATGTTTTTTTCTCCCTCCAACCATTAATATACAAAAGAAAAACCAAATCTTTGTCACAAATATATAATTAAGCAAAGACAAAAAAAAACCCAAACCCCAAAACAACCCTCCCCCCCTTCCTCTGTGGTCCTTGTCAACAAATGTGTACTCAGGTTAAAAGTGGGATGCCCTAGCAGCAAACGGTTCAGGTTTAGAAGACAATCCCAAGGTCCTAGTTCCCTCTTGACCTCTAGAGCTCACAGACTACTAGGGATGGGGCAGGCTCTGGCCACACTGCATGCTGGGTTTTGTAGTCCCTGTGTCGTTGGTGCTGCAAATGGAACGGCGGCGCACTGCACGCTGGGCCTTTTAGTTTCTGTCCCTGTAGAACGAGCCACAAGCCTCATGAGCCTTGCTAGGATTTGAAGTCTGGGCGCACTGCATGCTGGGTCTTGGAGTCCTTGATTTGGCCCCGCCTTGGAGAGAATTTTCGCGGGGGATGCTGGGATTTAAAGTCCGCCCGCTTACAAAGGGACAATTTATTTATCCTGGACCACATACCTTGCTTAAGACCGGGATAGTGCTTAGGCACTACTTGCCTATTGATCGCAGTAAAGAAGGGCCCAGGGAGGAAAGGACAGGTGTGGGTGGGGCAGTTGTCATGGTAGCAGCCGTAAAAAAGCATCCACCCGTTAATACCGGAAGGGAAAGTGTGGCCCACGGTTGTCAGCCCCTTTGAGGAGGTGGGCCGGGAGGAGGCGGGGCAAGGCCGGGAAGGGCGTACCCCTCTGCTATGGTGGCCTGAGGGCTCTTCTGCCTACGGTGGCTCGGAAGGCGTTGGGACCGAGTGTCCACTCTAGAGGGAAACGAGGCCCAGAGGGGGCGGAGCGAAGCCCAGAGGGGGCGGGGCGGGGCCCACGAGAGGCGGGTTATTCTGCCTACGGTGGCTCGGAGGCGGCAGCTCTCACGGATGGACGGACCCACCGAGAGGACGGCGGCAGCCGCGGTGGCGGGTTAGTGTCTCTTTGCTCCCCTTTCCGGGCCCCGGCCGCGCCCCCGAGAGGCAGACATGGCCTTGTCAGGGAGGGCAGGGCGGGGGTCGCAGGTGGGAGGCGACCCGGGAGTTCCCGGGCTCCTGTCCCCTTCCTTTTACACATGGGGAAACTGAGGCCCGACGGGGGCGTGGCTTTCCCTGGGTTAGGGATGGGATTTGAATCCCGGACCTCGCTCTGCCTACTCCTCACGCAGCCCCTGACTCCTCGCGCCACGGCAGGTGGGCAGCGGCATTTATGTGGCACCTGCTGTGTGCCAGGCAGGAACTAAGGACTTTATGTCGGGTCGGTGCCGCTCTTGTCCCTGTTCTAGAGACGGTGACACTGA
Source organism: Myrmecobius fasciatus (assembly GCA_023553655.1). Classification (NCBI taxonomy): domain Eukaryota; kingdom Metazoa; phylum Chordata; class Mammalia; order Dasyuromorphia; family Myrmecobiidae; genus Myrmecobius; species Myrmecobius fasciatus. The sequence goes on along the minus strand of JAJPUD010000372.1, from coordinate 704,757 downwards.
GGCGGGTGGAGGCTCTGCGACATACCCAGGGACCCTCAGCCAGCGGGGCTTCCGAGCCCAGACCCCGCTCCTGCACCCTTAGGTCCTGGGCTGGGTGCAGTCATTATGCGCCTGCTGAATGCTGGGGATTCGAAGAGGGGCAGGAGCTGAGGGTCGGGGGTAAGTGGGGAGGGGGCTGTTGGAGAGGGGGTCCCACAAGACTCACGCAGGCCCCTCCGTGGGGGAGGCGGACATGAATGGGGGGGAGGTGTGGAGAAGATGGGACGCGGGATCCCTCCCCATCGGCAGGAGAGACACAGACCCACCCCAGACTCTGCCCTCCTTGCCCTTCCACTTCTGGGGTCTTTAGAGGATCTACCGCCTGGCCACTGTATTTGGCCACTGACCTAGCACGCTGGCACCTCCTGGCACCCCTGGCACCTCCTGTACCTCTTAGCACCCCTGGCACCTCTTAGCACTCCTGGCACCTCCTGTACCTCTTAGCACCCCTGGCACCTCTTAGCACTCCTGGCACCTCCTGTACCTCTTAGCACTCCTGGCATCCCCTAGCACATCCTGCAAAACCTCTAGGAGTCCCTAGAATCTCCTGCAGAGGGGCAGAAGCTGCCTCCAGGCCATCCACTCTCCCCTGCCCTCCTGCCATGTTGGGCGGGAGGGTGGCTTGGCCTCCTTGGCTCCCAGAGTGGGAGCTCTGTCAGGAGGATGGTGGGCACTGGGCACTATGAGTCTGTAGGGGGAGGCCAGATCAAATGATAAGCACCGGTCACTGGGTCTGCAGGTCGGGCCGGACAGTGGGCACCAGTCATTATGGGTCTGCAGGCCGGGCTGGATGGTGGGCACCGGTCACTGTGGGCCTGTGGGGGGGAGTTGGTCCAGATGGTGAGCACTGGTCATTATGGGTCTGTAGGCTAGATGGTGGGCATTGGTCATGGGTCTGCCTGGGGAGGCTGGGCTGGATGGTGGGCACTGGTCACTGTGAATCTGTGGATGAAGTCCCTGCTTCTGGAGGGGGCTTGTCCCTGGGGCCCCTGCTGTCTGGAGGGTGTCCCTGTCCTGGGTGACATGATGTGCCCGAGGGCCCCTGCTGGACTGGCATCTGTGCCTTCTCTTGGCTCAGAGTTGAGGGGGGATGCCAGACTTCCTCAAGACCCTACGCCCTTCATGACGCTTGCCCTCTGCCCTCCTCTGTGCTTCTGCCACCCTTGCCCTCTGTTTCCCTTGGGACACGAATGCTTGGGTGCCCACTCTGTGCCAGTCCTGGGCATTGGAGACAACCAGGGCCGTCCCTGTGTCTGGCCAGCGCATCCCCTCAGTCTGTGCAGAATGGACAGAAGGGCCGAGCGGGCAGCGTGGGTGGCAGGGGGTGCCCTGGTGTACAAAGCTCTCTAGAGAGCTGTGCTCAACTTGGACCTGTGGATGGAGGAGGTCGGGCCAGGGTCAAGTGGGTCAGGGACCCCCCATTAGCAGGAGGAAGGGAGGCCCCAGGAGAGCCTGAATTGGGTGGTTGAGGTCAGGGAGGAGGGGGCTGAGAGCTGAGGGCAGAGGACTCAGGGGGAAGCTGGGGCAGGTGCTGACTGCCCGGGCTGGTGTGCTGGGTAAGAGTGCCGCCAGTGGGGGAAGGGAGGGGTCGGGCTGAGTCTGGGGGCACAAGAACAGTGGGACCATGGCCCGTGAGGATGGGGTGGTCCAGCGGGGCGCTTGGCCGGAGAGACCAAGATCTGGACAAATGACTGATTCTCCTCAAGTCCCCCAGTCAGCCTTTCTTCATTAAGTGTTGCCAGTGGGTGCGCTGAAGGAGGCTGTTCGCAGCCCGCTTGGGGCGGGCCTTCCAGCGGACTGGGACCTCTGGCAAATGTGGCCCCTGGCAGGTCACGCTTATTGTAAACTGAGGAGGGGGCAGCCTTTTTCTCCCCCGTGGGCTTTCTCTCAGGTTTCTTCCTTTCATTCAGAAAATCTTTCTCAAACACTCCTCCTCTGGGAGCCTGCACGCTCCGTGTGAGGGGTTCGATCCAGAGTCTGCTCTCAGAAGCTCATCTTCTCAGGCCATAGCCCCACTGACTTACAGCTTCCCTGGGGGAGGGGGATGGAGGAAGGATGCCTCGTTTGCCCCCTGGCACTTTGTCGGTGCCAGGCACCCCACCGAGATCCCGCAGAGCCAAGTCAGACGGGCACCGGCACAGGAGGTGGTCGGGCATCTTACCTAGAGCCAGTGCTGCTTCTAAGACTGCCCATTCTGACGCTGAGTGGCTTGATAGTGCCAAGGACTTGGGGGTGAGGATGCTCTTTTCTGGGTCTTTGGTGAGCAAAGTAATTGGAAAGAAGAGGCTGGAGCAGCTGTAGTGCCAGGCATTGTGAGGGTTCCCCTGGAGGAGCCCTTCCTTCTAACAGGAAAAGGTCGCGGGGACCAAGGAGGAGGTGGTACGGCCGGTTTGGACATTTGGGGTATTAATGGCTCCTAAAGTTGCCATGAACGCTGAATTAGCCCACAGTGAACCGTGCTCCTGGGAGGAGTCCAGGCTAGCGCTCTGTGAGCCTTGGGCCCCGACGTTTACTTGGGCACTCGAGCTTCCTCTTCCTTTTCCTGGACCTTCCCTCCGTATTTTGATCCATGAACATTGAACTCATGGCCCACGGTGCTGTGACTCAGGCCTGAGCAAGCTTATTGGACACAGATTTTTTCCATGAGGCACTTCCCAGCCTTCCGAGCTTGGGAACATGATGCTTGGGGGCCATTTTAAATGGCAAAACCACCAAGAAAGCACAGAAATGCCAAAAAAAAAAAAAAAAAAAAGGCACTACATGGGGCGTGGAAAAGTCACTTGCCTGCAGTGAGGAGATGAAACAAGGCAGAACATAGCGGCCTTGCCGGCTCTCAGCCAGGGCCACCCGTGGGAGGTGACTCCGAGACTTTGCTGCCCTGCTCCTGAGTGCGAGTGCTGCGGAAGTGTCCCGAGGGTTGATTTGGGGGCTACAAATGCCTTTTAGTCAGCATGTGAATTTGGAATCCTCGGAGAGTGGGGATTGCCCTCCCGGGGCCTTGGACCTGGAGATCGGTGGGGAGGCGATGGCACGATGCATCCTGAGGCTGTTTGGGCAGTAGCTTGTCCCCTGAAGCCCCGCCACAGCCACCTGCAGGGGCCAGGCTCCACGTTGGAGCTGGAGCTGCATTTGGAGAAAGTGGGGAACAAAGATGTGGCAGGGCTCATGGAATAGTCTGGGATGGCGTGAATAAGCCCTGGCAGGCAGGTCCTGGAAAAGCCCAGTCTGGAGACTGAGCACCCATGGGGGACTGGAAGAGCAGGACAGGGTGGGGGGAGGAGGTCTGAGGGACTGTCCCTGGGACAAATTGAACCCTGGGCTTGCCTGGTGACTGCATATTGAGTCAGGACAACCTTGCCCACCACACCCACAAGTCAGGTGGGATACCGGTGGGTACCCAGGAGGCAGCCGGTGCGATACCTGCAGGATGTCCCCACCCTGGTGACACCTTTGCATCTGAACCAAGAAACGAGGGTGGGGCTGATGCTTCAACTGAGGGAAGTGACTTCCTCTTGTCCCTTTGGGGTGTCAGGAGTGTGGAAGATGCCAGGACAGCCCCATTTGTCTGAGAATAGCTACTGGACCTTCAGACTCGGCAGAGGAGTTCAGGATCTCATTCTTTGGGGTCGGGGGGTGTGCTTAAATCTGGACCCCGATTGACTGGATTTGGGTGCTTGTTTCTCCCTCCTTTTCAGCGAATGTTGTACGTACGGTTGTTTCCTTTAAACAGTCTCTTGTGGACGGTGGCCAGGAGAGAGACGGGATGCTGGGCTTTGGGTTCTTGTGAGCGACTGCTGGTCTTTGGGGTGGCTTCCCCTTTGCTCCCCTATTGGCCTTGAGCTATTAAAACTGTGGGGGTTTGAAATGGCTTTTTGAAGACAGCAAGCCTTAAACAGAGCCCCCCAGGGATTTTCTGTCGTTGGGGAGCTGTCTGGTTAGAAAGCTCTTCTTGTCACTCTCTGCGTTTGAGAAATGAGATGAGCTGAGCTCCTTACCTTGCTCCAATGGGCCATGGGTCGGTGAGTCAGAGTGAACCCTCAAGCTGAGGAGAGTAGCTGCCCTCAGGGAGCCGGGTCCCCAAGGACTTAGAGAGCCAGCCCACGAGATGGAGGAGATGGGAAGCTGTGGTGGAATAGGAGAAGGGAGACGCCCCTGGTTTCAGGAAAGGGACAAAAGGGAAATCTGTGAGCTGTGTCAGGGCCCCTGGATCGGAGACACGCCACTGAAGGGATGCTTGGATCTCCTAGAGAAGGGAGCATTTCCCCCAGGAAGGGTTTTGGGGTCTCCTGGGATCCTGTGACCACATTCTGAGAACCACTGGACTGGAGAATCACAGCACAGGAGATCCCAAATCTGGCCCTTCTCCCTCGTGTCACAGATGGGGAAACAAGGACCAGGGAGATCACAGGGCTTGGCTCCTGCCAGGTGGGCTGGTGGTTCAGTGGTTAGAGTCCTGGGCTTGGAGGTGGGAAGACCTGAATCCAAACCTTACTAGCTGGGTGACCCTTGGCAGGTAACTAAATCTGTGCTTACCTCAGTTTCCTCAGCTGTAAAATGGAAAGAATGACAGTGCCTACAATCTCAGATTTGTCAAGTGCCCAGCTCAATGCCTGGCACACAATAGGCACTTCATACAAGCTGGTTCTTCCCTTCCCTGGCCAGGGTTCAGAGTCAGGTCCTCTGATCCTCGTGTTCTTTCCACATGTGGCTTTAGGAGAGTCTGGTGACTGGGCCCAGAACAGTCGTTAAGGAGCCACGTCTGCTTAGAACAGAGGCTCTGCCCCCGTCGCATCACGGGTTCTCTGAGGGTCAGGCTGGTGGCGGCCCTGACCTCCCCATAATCAAGTGCATACAGGTATAACACAGGAGACCTTGCGTTGATCATGAACAAAGCAGCCACCCAGCCTGGGTTATGGCCCAGGGACTTGGGGAATGGCTTTGCTGCTGGGCAACCCCCGTGCCGGGCGCCCAGGACGCTGAGAATGGCATTAGACAGGGCCCTCGCTCAGCCTGTGCATGACCCGCTCAGGGGCCCGTGTAGCACGCTTATCTCATTTTCAAGAAGCTGCTGGATTAATGATCGGGATCCACAAAGATCTTGACTGGCTGGATGGTGGGGAGCAGATCATGGGAAACGTGTGCACTTGGGAAGCTAAGGGCTGGTCTGGCAGTCCGAGGGCCCCAGGAGAATGGAGTTATCTTCCCAGCATTCATAGGCAGACAGCAAGCCTCTGCCCCAGGCCGGCCTCAGGCCCACTCTGACCGAGCTCCTCACAGGGAGCACCTCGTGCCTGTAAAGTCCCAGGCTGGCCAAGCCAGACAGTGACTGATAGACGCCGAGGGGCCAGAGAGGAGCCAGAAAGGGGCCGGCTCCATGACGTAGTCAGGCTGCCCCCGAGACTCGTGTTTGGGAAGGACAGTAATGAGAGGGGATGTGGGGGGTGGACACGGCCTCTTGCTTATTCTGTGAGCCTTAGTTTAGTTAAGATGAGATAATATATCCTGTAAATACACTTAGCCGGCCTCATACAAACTCCAGCACATCAAAGATGAACAAACAAGTAAGGAAATCAACTCCCTCGCAGTATCTTCCCTCAGGACACTGTGTCAGATGTGATACTGAAGGAGCCATTGTCAATATATTTTGTGCCAGTAAAGCTGAATTTCTTTCACTTTTAAATGAAAAATTAATACAAATAAAAGCTTCAATATTTTCTTCTTCATCCTGGTGGATCAGCTTATGTGTCCAACTTTGGAAATCTTTACCTTGAAGGTCCCTTCAACTGGGAAGTTGGGTGGTTATAAATCCAAGTCATTGGTTTTCCCCCCACTTTTGGAGAAGTCACTTAAGTTTTTTTAGTCTTGTGTTAAGGTTGGTATATTCAAGAAAAGAACCTGACTTTTCTTCAAAACTTGACTGAAATATTCTCTAGTCTACTTAGTCTACTAATGAGAGAGTGAATTATTTTTGAAAAAGTAGGTTTTTAATAGTCATTTTTATTTGTTCCATAGTAGCAAAGACTGGTAATAATAATTCACATCTATCCAGTGCTTTAAGATTTACACAACACTTTCCTCACCACCATCTTTTCAAGTAGAGTGTAATAAATAATAGCGAATATTTCTGAAGCATTTTAAGGTTTGGAAAGCGATTTATGTGACAGAGCTGGGATTCAGATGCGATTTCTGTGAATCCAGGTTGAATGCTCAAGTTCCATTCCATTTACTCTACCCATTTCAGCCACAGAAGTGAGGAAGTGCTGGATATGGAGAACTTCCCCAAAACAACAACAAAAAACAAAAAAAAACAGCACTTACTAGTTGTTTTCAGATCAGATCTCCACAGACTTGTTGAGCAAACTTAATAATTAATCCTAATTGGAATAAAAACGAGAAGATTGTGACCTAGGATGAGAAGGCATGGATAAGTTGGGACATGAGGGAAGAGTTCAGAAGGAGGTGGTCACGGCTCTTGCTTCAGTCCTGGACTCTGTCATGAGGACTATCAGCAAATAGAAGTCCCTGACTTACAGATAGCATTTAATCCTCCCAGCCCCCTTGAGAGAGAGGTGCTGATGTGAGCCTCATTTTATGGGACAGATCGCTCTGTGCTTTGGCCAGCACTGCTCAGGCAGATTAAGTGTCTGAGGTTGGATTGGGGGCTTCCTAAAACAAGGCCTGGTGCTTCAGGCCCTCCATCTTTCAGCTGCTTGGTAACCCAGATCACCAGATTAATTTGATTTCATCATAGTATATATAGTCTTTTCATTTTTAATATTAGCAATTTGGTTTTCATCTCTTTTTTTTGAATCATATTAATCAGTGTTATCAATGTTTATTTTTTGTAATTTCAACCCCTAGTTTTATTTATTTATTAATGGCTTTCTTGCATTAAGTTTTATTAATTTCACTTTTGCTGTGTTTTGGCATGTTATTATTTATTATGGCATGTTTAATTTTCTTTAATAAAATTACTCGTTTCTTTTCATAATCTTGTTTTTCTTAGATTGTTCTTTTTTTTTTCTTCTAATTTCCCCTCAACCTCTTTTATTTGATTTTTAATGTCCTTTTTAAGTGCTTCCAGGATCTCCTTCTAGGCAACTGACCATTTGACATTACTCTTTGGGGTAAGAGAAGCTTTTTTTTTGCTTCAGTATTCTCTTCTGAAGATACGTCAGATTTTCTCTATTCTCTATGAGTATTTGATTACTCATTTCCATTTATGTATTTATCTATTTATTTATTTATAGCAGCTTGTTCTTATGATCACCTCTAAGGTGTGGGTGATGGTGCCTTAGGCCTCAGGTCCTTTGTACTGTTATTATTATTAATAATTATCTTTCCCCCTCCAAGTCACAGATAGGGTCCCCAGGCTCCTGCTCCCTCAGGACCCTCCAGTGGCTGCAAGCTTCAGTTCTCTCCTCTGGCCTGGAGTGGTAACTTAGAACTCAGCTCTCCTGTAAGTGCCCATATCAGCAGCATGCCCAGCATCTCTGGGCCTGGGCTGGTTCCAACTGAGCCTGGCGTCCTTCAGCAACCTGAGGCTGAGGATCCTTCCCTACCCGGCTGCCCCAGAACACTTCCTCTGAGATAGCTGGAGATGTGTTTGCTTTTACTGCTCTACTTCTTTCCAGAACCCCCTCCTTTAATAAGCTCCAGGGGCACCCCTTTACCTTCAGGGTCAGATCCAGATCCTCAGTTTACAGCCAGAGTTCTTCCTAACCTGTCCCCTCTGGCCTTCCAGTGACCAGCGGCCCCTTTGCCATCCCTCCAGCAGGACCATCCATCTCCCACTCTGGCCATTTCTCTGGATGCCTTTCCTGCCTTCACCTCTGCCTCCTGGGGGGTTCCCTACTTCCTCCACATCCCAGCTAAGACCCCATATTCTACAAGAAGCCTTTCTTGATTCCCCTTCATCTGTTAATTCTCTCTGGTTTGTCCTCTCTCCAGATTTTGTGGTTGTCTGCATGCTTGCTTCTCTTAAGTTGGGAGCTCTTTGGGACCAGATCCTAGCTTTTGCCCTACTTTTGCCTTGCCCAGCTCTCCGCACAGGGTCTGGCATACGATAGGCACTCAATAAATGCTTCTCAACTGTTACACTGCTGTGAATTTGACTGAAGAAACTTCATGGTGTTGGATGCAGTTAGTGTGCTGTCATGCTCAGATAGAGCATTAGAAAGACTGTGTGATCAACAGCAGTAAATTCTGCTACCCGACGTGTGTTCTGTGGTGTTGGAACTGAGTGCGCTTTCCCTTTTTATGCCCAGTGTGAGTGGGTGCTCCCTTATTTGCCAACTCTCGTGGGTCTTGCAGGCTGGGATTCTAGTGAGTTTGGGAGGTGCTCTGTGGGCCCCCCATGGCCTGGCTTTCTCCATTGACTCAGAGCACAGAGCAAACCACATAGTTGGCTCCTCTGGGTGACTGTCATGTGCAGCCCCCCACTTCCCAGGGCATTTTCCTCTGGATACTCCAGTTGGCTCGCCGGCCACTCCCTTAGGGACTTGGAGCTCTTTTGCTAGGGCCGACTGGGGTCTGGGGCCTCCTGGGTCTAGGTAAAACGACTCTCTGTTCTTGCCATCTCTGTTTTTCAGATTGCATTTGAAGCTCCAGAAAGTGACATGATTTGCCTGTAGCCATGCAGCTCTTGGTCACTGGGGCTGGGCCTGGATCCGAACCTTTCTGGACTCTTCCTCTGGGTAAGTTTCTGCCAGTCTGAGGATTGCCAGCCTGGACAGGCCAAGCCCTTTGGGGTTTGACCTTGGAAGGTGTTGGGAAAAGCTCAGAGGAGCTGAGTGAAGTCCCTGTTGGGGAGCTGAATGGAGATTGTGGCTGTCAGGGACCTGACCCTCCTCCTGCCTTGACCCCGTCAGGTTCCCATGCAGGACCAGGCCCTTTGTTGCCTTTGCTTTTCTTGGACCTGTGGTTTGTGCCGGACTCAAGGCCTCCGAGTCAGTTTGCCGAGTGTGTCATTGCTTGCTCTGGGCCCTGAACACCAAGGGTGGGAAGGCAGAGGAGGCCGGGCCTCCATTCTCCTGGTACATCCCCTTCTGTCCCCTTGGCACCTGTCAGAGGCGGCGTTTCTGGCTTTTGTCCCTGGGCATTTCTAACCCACATTTCCCTTTTAGAGAGTGTTCACACATACTTTCTGTCTTACCCTCCTTCTTCTCTCTCTTCCCAAATCTGAACACCAGGGCTGGAATCTCCGTTGCTTCTGGTACTCAAACCCAGCTTTAGTTCCTAACCTCCCATTTACTGTAAATGAGAAAAGAAAGGAACGGTGTTAGGGATTGCTGTTCTGGAATGCAAATGCCCCTCTGGCGTTTGCTTTATTTTGGGGTGACTTGTCATAGAGGGTTTGTGAGGGGCTTGGAGAGGGTTCCAGACTGAAAACTTCTAGATATCAGTTTAGTAGATAAAATGCAGGCCAGAAGGATGTCAGGTATGGAGGACTGGAGCATGAGACAGAGTGAAAAAGAAGATAATTGGCATTTCTGGGAACAGTCGAGCACGGGGGCTGAAGGCCTTCAAGGTCAGGAGAGGAATTGACATTTGTTACTAAAAATGCAAGCATGCAGAAAGGGTTCCAGCAGATATAAAACCTTGTGGCAGAATTCACAATATATTTTATTTGAGCGTGTAGCTAAAAGCCCATCAGAAATTCTAAATCAATATCTATATTTCACCTTGCCACAGAATACCATTTGGGGAGTTTGCTCAAAGCAGTAGCAAGTCCCAGAATTCTGCACTGCCCTTTCTCTTTGTGCCCAGTGACTGAGCACTATTGGGTAGCATTAGGATTCAATGATTTTCACTCAAGGAGCCCAGAATAAGAAGGGCATAGAACCAGCTCCTTTACTTGCATTAAAGCCTGACTGGAGAAAATGTTCCATCTCCTATTGCCAGAAGAAAAAAAGTGGATTTCCTTCCTCTGCTCGTCAAGGACATTGCCTTGAATACCCTTTACATTGATCAGTTCATAATTTATTGACTCTCTTAGTGGAAAATGATTAGAAAGTTAGAAAAATGATTTTGTAAAAGTGGCATCTTGGACTCAAGCAATGATTTCCATATCACATTTTCCAGCTGGAATCTCTTGTTTCCCAGAGAGACTTTTCCTTCTAGTTAATTCTGCTTCCCAGCTCACAAATGAAGGCTTGAGGAACCGCACTTAGCTAGCTTATTGGTCAGTGGTGAGGCAGGAGGGAATCCAGTTTGCTCACCACTAACTGCATTTTCTTCTAGTTAAAAATGAGTTTTTCAGAATGTAATTGTGGCTCTGTACAGTGAACAAGGAGGAGAAAAATGGGATGTTGCTATTTTAGTTGATCAGAATTTTTAAGCATCCATTACTAAAGATATCCTTGATCTTATTTTATTCTTATTATTTTTAAAGACGGGGTATCCCTAAAATTGGGAAGAGTACTGATATAGTGAATGCTTCCTAAAAAGTAACTTAGAAATTGTGAATAATATACCTTATGTATAGTGGATTACAAAATCAATTTGGTCAGTGTATCAAGTCAAACCAGATAATTTAGATGTCAAGAGATTGAAATTGAGCAGAAAGTGGTCAGATCATCACGCCACTGATTTTTTTTTTCTTAATGGTATTTTATTTTTTCAAATACGCATCAAAAGTAGTTTTCAACATTCATTTTTGTAAAACTCTCTTCCAGATTTTCCTCTCTTCCTCCCTTATTTCCCTCCTCCCCAAGATTGCAAGCAGTTTGATATAGATTAAATATGTGCTGTCCTTTTAAACATGTTTCCATATTTGTCATGTTCTGCATTACTTTGTGATTTATAAGCAAAACAAGTTAAAGATAAGATAGACTTTTGGAAAGAAGTTCCCAGGGCTCAATCTGACTTTGGAATTTTGCAGTGAAACCGTGACTCTTACTTTGTTGATGACTGTGATTTCTTTTATACGTGCTATATTCAGCTCAGTTGCTTTTAGTAGAAGACAGGGGTCGTCTTGAAGGACTTTTGTCTCTTCATCTTCAAACAAAGATAAAGGAAATGCAGTAAGAGGCTAAGTGTGCAGGTTGCAGCAATAACTTCTTCCAGATTCTGCCACATCTTTTCTAAAATGAAGCAGAAGTTGAGGGGGGGGGGGTCATAAGTATTCCAAGTCACTTTGTTTTACCAGAGTGTTACTGGGAAACAGAATTGAGGAACTTGAGTTTTTCACATGACCCAACCATTGTACCAGATATCCGTAAATGTTACAAGAAAACTATTTTTTGTCCTTAAGAGGGAAGAAATCCCTTTGTCTCAGCAATTTTTCTTTCTCACAGCTTGTTTAGAAATTTTGAAATGCAGTTTTGTTGTAAAATGTACAGTTTTATACAGATCTGTATATAACTATATACAGATCTGTATATAGTTACAATTTGGTGTACCTGAATAATGGGACACGTATCTTTTTAAAGTGACTGCAGTTTTCTGTTTTTGTTGACTTACAGACATGCCCTTCCTTAGTACTGACAGGGTAGATGCCAAGTTCTAGGCCACCCCCTCCTGGCCTTAGGACTTTCAGAAGAGTTAATTTCTTTTCTGACAAGTTACATTTGGTCTTCTTAGAGTGAGTTGGAGATAGACTCCTATTGCAAGAGATCTAGTCAGTTCTGCAGGATCAGTTATCAAAGTGCTGTGCTTCCTCAGTTTTGCTTTTAAGGGAGAAATATTATAGACTTAGGTACAGTTTGCAGTGTAAATCATTATGGTTCTTTTTCTTAGCATGGCCGAATAAATATTAATAAAATAGCTAAAGGAATTTGTTTGGGATTGATAGCCAGTTGCATTACTAACAACATGTATGATTAAACATTTTCTTTCATTCTCATGACCACCCAAAGCTCTAAAATAGGAATTATGTACAAGAGATAAATAATTTCAGCTACCTCCATAGTCTAGGACACCCAAAACCATAATGAAGTAACAATCAAGTGAACTAATTGCAGAGAAGGTTCATCTCTAGCCCCTAACATATGTAGCGACCTCTCATTTGCCACCCACCATAGTCCAATGGGGCTCCAACAGAGCTCAACTCAACCCTCTCTTTCATTCCTTTGCTGTCCTCACACTTTCTCCCTCCCCAGCCAAATCCTGGGGATGTTGCTGTTGTTACTGTTTATGCTTCATTTTACCCCCTTAAAACTTGTTTTATTTTACTCAAAACAACTTGTTTATTTTACATTTGTTTTTAAGATTTTTGACTTATAGGTTCTTTCCCTTATCCCCACCCACAATTAAGAACACACATGTAATTTAGTCAAAACATTTCCATAAAGTCAGGTTGTGAAAGAAAACATAGTTTTCCTTCCCTAATGAAAATAAGAATCCTCAAGAAAAACTGAGTTAAAAAGGAGAGAGAGGGAGTAATAGAGAATGTTTCGATCTATATTTAGACACAATCGGTTTCTTCTCTGGGTACATACAGGATTTTTCATCATAAAGTCTTTCAGAGTAGTTGTAGATGATTGTACTACTGAGAATAACAAAGTTATTTACAGCTAGTCATCCCAGAACATTGCTGTTACTTTGTATACAGTAGATTTCACTGTGTTCTGAGAGGACTTTCCAGGCTTTTTTTGTTTTCCTGAGAACATCCTGCTCATTATTTCCCAGAGCACAATAATATTCCATCAGAGAAACTTGCTTCAAAAATTTTTTATAATTACTTTAGCTAATCATACACTTTGCTATCCTCCCCTATTTATTCTCTCTCTCTCTCTCTCTCCTTTCACCTTGTCCCTTCTCAAAAATGTTTTGCTACTGGCCACTCCCTCCCCCAATATGCCATCTCTTTTATCACCCTCCTCTCCTTATCATATCCCATTTCCCTCCTATTTTCCTGCAGGATGAGATAGATTTCTATATCCCTATTGTGTATGTATGTTATTTCCTATTTGAGCCAATTTTGATGAGAGTAAGGCTCACTCATTCCCTCTCTTCTCTTCCGCTTCCCCTCCAGTGTAAAAGCTTTTTTATGGCAGATAATTTTCAATATTCTACTTCTCCTTTTCCCTTTCTCCTACTACATTCCTTTCTCACCCCTTAATTTCACAATTTAAACAAAAAGATATTATCCCTTCATGTTCAACTCACATCCTTGCCCTCTGTCTATATATACTTCCTCTAATGACCATAATAATGAAAACTTTCTAATGAGTTACAAGTGTCATCCTCTCATGTAGGAATGTAAACAGATAAACCTTATTAAATCCCTTATGATATTGCTTTCCTGATTACCAACTTACGTTTCTCCAGAGTCCAGTATTTGAAAATCAGATTTTCCATTCAGCTCTGATCTTTTCATTGTGAATGCTTGAAAATCTGCAATTTCTATTCATTCATCTTTTCCTCTGAAGGATTATACTCAGTTTTGCTGGGTAGGTGATTCTTGGTTGCAATCCTAACTCTATTGCTCTCTGGAATACCATATTCCAAGCCCTCTGGTCCTTTAATGTAAAGCTGCTAAATCTCGTGTTATCCTGACTATGGCTCTATTATATTTGAATTATTTCTTTCTGGATGCTTGCAATATTTTCTCTTTGATCTGGGAGTTCCAGAATTTGGCTATAATATGCCTGGGAGTTTTTACTTTGGCATCTCTTTCAGGAAGCTATCAGTGTCTTTTGTTGTTGTTATTGATTAATTTTTACATATTATTTGATTTTTCCAAATACATGCAAAGATAGTTTTCAACACAGACCTTTGCAAAACCTTGTGTTCCAAATATTTTTCCCTCTCCTCTGTCTGCTTCTTTTCCAAGAAAGCAAGCAATCAGATATAGGTTAAACAGATGCAATTCTTCTAAACATATTTCTGTATTCGTCATGCTGTGCAAAAAAGCTAATGAGGAGAAGAATGCCTTAAAAAGCAAAATTGGCTCAAGCCTCAGGGGTTGTGTGCAGCTGTTTTCAGAGATCCTTCCAGAAATCTGACCATGAGCCCTCTTTTCTGCCCTGGTGCTGTTAGGATTGTCCCCACTCCACTGTAGCTGTGAGGTCAAGGGTGCTGGCTGGGCTGGAGCTCCGCTGACTGGGGCTGCACAGACCTTCTGAGTCTTCCCTGATGTCTCTGGGCTGAGAGGTCTGGAAGCCTCTAGTGGACCAGGCCTGGCCTGGGGCTGGGTCTGGGGTTGGGTCCAGGGCTTAGGGTTAGATAGGAAAAACTAAAAAAAGACAATCTAATGAGGGAAATGAAACAAAGAAATATATACAAAGCAGGCTACCTACAGGATAGAATGGAAATAATTAAAAGAGATTTTAGGATTTTAGTTGGGTTTTAAAGGAAACCAAAGAAATCAGGAATTGGAGTAGAGGAAGGAAAGAATCCCAGGCATGGAGGATACAGAGAAATTGGCCTGATCTGAGAGGTGGAGGGGCTGGGATGATTGGATTGAAGAGTATGTGCTGGGAAAATGGGGCAAAGAAATATGAAAGATGGGAGCGGGGTAGGTGATGAAGGGCTTTGAATGCCATTCATACAATAATCAAGGACAATGGGTATGATCTTCAGGGATTTCTTGCTTACAGTGGCTGCCTTAGGAGAAAGAGAATCAGAGCTCCTGGGGCAATTGACTTCTAAAAGAATGTAGGAAATTTAATAGCAAATGGAAAAAAAATGATGATGGGGAAGGTAAAGATTGTTAATGACGTGCATAATCATGGGGCATAGGAAAACTATCATAAGAAGATATCCTCTCTATCACCTGCAGGAATTGCTATTTCTAAGAGTGAATACATCAGAAAGGGGTACCCAGGAGGCAAAATCTATAGGACAGTATAATAGAAATTATTTAGAAGAAAGTAGTGACTCAAAATTGGCACTTTAGTAACTTTAGTTTTATGGTGAATGCAGAGATTAATGAAGAAAGAACTAAGTATTCATGACTATACATCAATGAATAAAAGTCTAGAATAGAAAGAAAAGATAATAAAGAGAATGGGGTGGAATGGAAGGAAAGGAATCTCTTTTTTTTTAAGGAAAAAGGACAGAAAATTAGATTAAGAAAAAACCTTGATGAGCATAGTGAGTTGAAGGGCAGGAAAGGAAGGGACATTTTATTTAATTACTTACCTAGGAGGAAGAAAAAAAGAAAGGAAGAATTAAATAATCATACAAGAAGAAGAAAGAAATATGAACTAATAAAAATTAAGCAAAACTAGAAAACTAGGGAGAGGTGAATGGAACTTAAGGATGAATAGAAGGGAGAAATGGGAACAGATTTGCCTTGAAGTAGATTAAGTTAAAATAATTGAAGAGATACAGCACTATGTTTTCAGAGGAAAAAGAAAAAAAATCAATTTAGAAAAAAATAACGATTCTATATTTGAGACAAATGGCAGAAAATATAAACCCAATTCTCATATCTTTAAATGTGAATGGACTTAACAATCCAATAAAATGAAAAAAGAAAAGATTGGATAAGAAGAAAATATCCCTTATTCTTTTGCTTTCCAGAAACATTAAAACCAAAACCAACCCTCTCCCCCCCAAAAAAAAAAACCCAAACCAGAGATATGCAGGATAAAACTAAAGAGTGGGAAAAATTTATTATATTTTAGATGAATCCCCAAAAAAGCAAGAGTTGCTGTTATGCTGTTAGACAAAACAAAAATAAATACTCATAACTAAGAGAGATAAACAAGGAAACTACATTTTGCTGAAATGTACTACATTTGGACTACAAAAGAATAGGAATACTAATATTAAATTTATTTGCTACATATACCTTAACATCTAAAATTTTAAAGATAAAAGTAACAACAACAAAAACACACAAAATAATGTAATAGTCCCTCTCTTAGTACTTAACAAGTCTAAAAGAAAGTGGAATAAAGGAAAAATATGAAATTGAACAGATTCATGGAGAAACTAGAGCTAAAAAAATTTATGGTATCTTTTAAGTGGAACTATTAAAGAATATATAGCTTAGTACTATGTGAAAATTGACTATATCAGGGCACAGAGATATTGCAAAGAAAATTAAAAGGTAGAAATAGTAAACATCCTGTACAAGCCATTTTATCATTTAAAATAGTAATTGGTTCAGGGAACATAAACAAAAGACAGACCCAAATATATACTTAACAATAAAAACCTAAATAATGGATGAGTCAAAAAGCAAACTATAATTAGGTTAAAGAAAAAGATAATTAAACTACAAGCTAAAACAGTCTGCAGGGAGGGAAAAACATCTCTACAGACATTAACAAAATAGAAAAAGAGAGGATGAACTGGATATGCATTTTAGAAATTAGAAAACTAACAACTAAATCTAAAATAAGCACCAAACTGGAGATTTTTAAATTATAGGAAAAATAAATTGGAAACAACAACAAACTACAGGAATAAGTAAACCCAAAAACTGATTCTTTGAAAAAACTAAGAGTTGATAAATGTTTAGCCAGTCTGAATTTTAAAAAAGAACAAAAATCAGATCAACAAAATGTCAAAAAAAATGAATTAACAATGAGAAATAAAAAGAATTTTCAGAACCCACTATAGCAAGTTATATACTAATAAAACTGAGAACAAAAATTAGAGAAATAGTTTAAAAACAACAACAACAAAACCTAGCACTTTAACAGAAGATCTAGTAGAGCTCTTAAGTAATCCAACTTCAGAAAAGGAAATATAATTAGCTACAAAGGATTACCAGAGTGGGAAACAAAGCTCCTCTTCCTGATGGATTGATGGTAGAATTTTATAAACTTTTAAAGAACAATTAGTACCAGTTAGCACCAATAACAAATTATTCTCAAAAATTGAAAAAGCAAGCACTGTATTAGATTTCTCTTATGAAAAGATAGCCTTAATACCCAAGCCAAGGAAGGACAAAACAGAAGTATAGATCAGCATCATTAGTGAATATTGATTAAAATTTATTTTAAACAAAAGCCTTTCAAACAGACTATAGTGATTCATTTCAGAAATCCTCATAGCCAAGTTGGATTTATATTAGTGATCCAAGGACGGTTCAACATAAGGAAAACAATCAACATAATTATATTAAAAGGAAAATTATTTAAAACTATATTTCTCATCTAAAACATCTGAGTAGAGGCAGGCAAAGCCTATAACAACAACAACAAAAAACCCAACAGCATTCATTTATGATTAAAAACCCAAAATAATGTAGGCATAGAATATTCAAACCAAAAATGTACATTACACATAATGAGAATACATTGGAATCTTTTCTAATGTCCATATATATTTCATATAGAAGTAAAGGACAAAAGAGTCTACTCTCTATTATTTGTTATGGTTTTGGAAATGCTTGTAATAGCAATAAGATTAGAAAAAGAAATTAAAGATACAAAGATGCTTGTGACCTTAAAGGTCACATTTTTAAAAATTAGAAGAGAAACATCATATATTACAACTGTAGATAGAAGATGATGTATTCTTAATCAAAAGGTAAAGGCAGTTACAGAAGATAAATAGGTAATTGATTACATGAAATTGAAAAGCTTCTCCATAGACAAAATGAATGACTAGAATAAGAAGGGAAGTGATTGAATGGGTAAAAAAATCTTTGAATCAAATTTCTCTGATGAAGTTTAATATCCGAGGTAGACAAGCAATTAATATGTGTGTATGTAGGTACACACACACATTATATCTGTTAACTGTTATGTGTGTGTATGTATGTGCACATGATTCGGTCATTTTTGACTCTCTGTTACCTCATGGGGTTCTCTTAGCAGAGAGGCTAGAGTGATATGCCATTTTTTCCTCCAGTTCATTTTACAAAAGAGGAACAGAAATAAAGAGGGTGAAGGGACTTGCCCAGAATCCCATAGCCCGGGAATATCTGAGGTCACGTTAGAATGAGGGCTTCCTGATTCCAGGCCCAGCACTCTGTCCCTGTGCCACATGTGAGCACTTGAGTTCTGTCCTCTGTATAAATGGCCATTTGTACACTGCCTCTTTTCTGTCCTTTCCTTCCCCATAATCCCCACCTACTCAGAAGCCTCCATAGTTGTCACGGCTTCTCTCTGGACAGCACCAACCAAAGAGCCCTGTCTGAGGGCCAGTCTGGAAAACTGCCTTGCTCCAAGTTTCAATCCCTGATTTTCTTCTTCCAGGAGTTTTTAGGGTAGAAGTGCCAAAGGCCATCTTTTTCTGGCATTTACACATTCTATTAACCATCTTCCTTTTATTAGCAAGTCAGATAAACACCTCCAGTGCTATTGTGATGTCAGAGAAAACATTTAAAAAATGAAATTCTATTAATGAAAAAAATGCAAATGAGGGTGGCCTAGCTGCACCAGATCTAAAACTATATTATAAAGCAGTGGTCACCAAAACCATTTGGTACTGGATAAGAAATAGAGTAGTGGATCAGTGGAATAGGTTAGGTTCACAGGACAAAATACTCAATGACAATTATAATCTAGTGTTTGATAAACCCAAAGACCCCAGTTTTTGGGATAAAAACTCACTATTTGACAAAAACTGCTGGGATAATTGGAAACTAGTCTGGAAGAAATTAGGCATTGACCCACACCTAACACCATATACCAAGATAAGGTCAAAATGGATTCATGATCTAGGCATAAAGAATGATATTATAAACAAATTAGAACAATGTAGGATGGTTTACCTCTCAGACCTGTGGAGGGGGAAGGAATTTGTGACCAAAGAAGAACTAGAGGTCATCATTAATCACAAAATAGATAAGTTTGACTATATCAAGTTAAAAAGTTTTTGTACAAACAAAATGAATGCAGATAGGATTAGAAGGGTAGCAGTAAACTGGGAAAATATTTTTACATCCAAAGGTTCTGATAAAGGCCTCATTTCTCAAATATATAGAGAATTGACTCAAATATATAAGAATTCAAGCCATTCTCCAATTGATAAATGGTCAAAAGATATGAACAGACAATTTTCAGATGAAGAAATTGAAACTATTTCTGGTCACATGAAAAGGTGCTCCAAGTCACTATTGATCAGAGAAGTGCAAATTAAGATAACTCAGATACCACTACACACTCGTCAGATTGGCTAAAATGACAGGAAATGATAATGATAACTGTTGGAGGGGATGTGGGAAGACTGGGACACTGGTGCATTGTTGGTGGAACTGTGAACGGATCCAACCGTTCTGGAGAGCAATTTGGAACTATGCTCAAAAAGTTATCAAACTGTGCATACCATTTGACCCAGCAGTGTTTCTACTGGGCCTATATCCCAAAGAGATTTTAAAGGAGGGAAAGGGACCCACATGTGCAAAAATGTTTGTGGCAGCCCTTTTTGTAGTGGCAAGAAACTGGAAATTGAAAGGATGCCCATCAGTTGGAGAGTGGCTGAATACATTATGGTATATGAATGTTATGGAATATTATTGTTCTGTAAAAAACGACCAGCAGGAGGATTTCAGAGAGGCCTGGAGAGGCTTGAACTGATGCTGAGTGAAATCAGCAGAACCAGGAGAACTTTATACACAGCAACAAGACTATACGATGATCAATTTTGATGGACATGGTTCTCTTCAACAATGATGTGATTCAAACCAGTTGTCCTGCGATGAAGATAGTCATATACATCCAGAGAGAGGCCTGTGGGAACTGAGAGTGAACCACAACACAGCATTTTAACGCTTTCTGTGAATATTTCCATGCATTTTGTTTTCCTTCTTAGGTTGTTTTTTTCTTCTTCTGTTTCTAGATCTGATGTTTCTTCTGCAGTAAGATAACTGTATATATATATATATATATATATATATATATACATGTATTGTATTTTTCATATAATTTATCCTATCTAGCATGTATTAGATTACCTGTCATCTAGGGGTGGGGGGTGGGGGGAAGGAAAGGAAAAGCTTGGGAAAAAAAAGTTTTTTTGCAAAGGTCAATGTTGAAAGGTCACTCATATGTTTTGTAAATAAAAAGCTTTATTAAAAAAACAAAAAAAATGAAATTCTATATGGCAAAGAAGCAGTGATATCTTCTAATGTTCTTTGAAAGATTCCAGAAATTACCTTCAGAATCTTCCTAAAAGTCTCCATCTACTTGTTCATCTTCGTTTAGTTAAAAAATCCAGGATTCCCAAAAGGAACAAAAAACTCTTTTTAAAGTTTCATGATTTTCTTGTTTGATTTATTTGCTAGTAGTATAGGAGTACTGTTTCCTAGGATTTGTCACACTTGAGGTGATTACTTAGACTTTTGTGGGCTAGCCTGGAACCTGAGCCAAAATTTATAACATTATTTAACTGGTAAAAAAAAATGAATTTTCTCATATAAGTTCCAAACAACATATTGCCACCTGATCTTTGGAACCAAGACGTTCTCCATTTGAATCCTCCAGCCCTTTACTGATTAAGTTGTTAAACTGTAGATTATGTAGCAGTCTGTTTTCTCAGAACCCATTCACAATAGAACAAATTAAGGGAGCTTACCCTATCCCTGTCCATTTTTGTCACCATCTGGCCTGGTGAGCCAGTGAGACTTTTCACCTCCTAGTGCTCCTGGTGAGTTTCTAGAACTAGACTGTAGGAGAAACACTGGCCTGTACTGGTAGAGGAGCTTTCTCCCTAAAGTGGTCCCTTTGCCAATGAAGTTTTGGTCCTGGCTCAGTCTTTAGCCTCTAGTTGTTTAGAGTGCCTCGTTTGGCATCAGGAAGAACTGAATTTAAGTCTCACTCATTTAGCCATGTGTTTCTGGGCAAGTCATTTAACCTCAATTTCTCTGTAAAACAGAAGTTATAATAGCATCTACCTCACAAAGTTATTGTGAAATGACTTAATACATGTAAATTTTTTGCAAACCTAAAAGTTTTCTATATATGCTATTTATCATAATCTATTGTTACCCGCTTAACACTTACGTAGTATGAATCATGTGATTATGCTAGTCATGTAAGGTCATGGCAGTGGAAAATTGACTATTTATAGGATGATTTCTGTGAATCAGTTCTTTGGGTATTTTTCCCTTATTTTTTTTCCTGTTTCCCTGACCACTTAGTAAAATAGCTTTCTTTGAAAATATGCATTGGGAGAGAGCAAAGGCAGAGGCTGCTATTGCTGACATTTTTAAACTGACCAGAATGAACAACTTGATTATAAAATGGTTGGCTTGTTTTAAAGCCAAGAAGAAGGAACTTTATGACAAAACAAAAAGCATAATTAGTAGCATTTTAAAATGCACATTTTAAAATACTATGTGTGATATTAAAAATAATTTTATCAATACTTTTCAGGGGATATTTATAACTTGAAAGGTTAATGACCCATGAAATATTCTTTCCATGGAAAGTAAATTGTGTATTATTGCAAAGAACTGCAAGTATTTTCAGGTATAATTAATTTCCCTTCAAAAAATATCCCTCACTCTTGGTTTTGACTCTGACTTGCCTCTGAAAACTCTAAGAGGTTCTTTCTGAGCCACAGACCGTGTTGTGTTGTGCAGTTAAATCTGCTCAGTGCAACACATTTATCTCAGTGATGGAGAGTTTAGGAATGGGAGGAAATGCCTCAATTAAAAAAATGTTTCAAATTCATATGAAAACAGTGATCTGTTTCAGGTGAGTAAATGGTTCCATTTGGAAAAATACCCTATTTTTTATGGGTATTCCACTAGCCTTCTCTAAATACAAATAAAATACAAATGTGGGTAGCTCATGATCTCCTGAGTGGGGGACGTACACTCTAGTCAGCTTTGTACAGTTGAGAGCGATTGGAAGAGTGTTTTGTTTGTCTTAATATGATAATTTTGTTGTTGTATTTGGAATTAAATATTTTCGTTACTTAAATATTCAGAACATAGGATCGCTTTCTGTTTCTATAAATTAAAGCCTTTGCTAGCCCTTTCCCTAGTCGTGTTTATCATTTAGTATCCTGAGGACAGTTGGTCTCATCTCCTGTTTGTATACATGTGTATGTATACATGTGTGTTAGAAATAGGGGTTGATGAGCATTTTTTGTCTTTTCTGTCTGTGGGTGTGTAAAGGAAGATAAGCCAGCTCCCCTGAAGAGTGCGACCAAGGGATGGCTTTCCCTTCAGTTGAACATGGAGGCCACAGGGAGAGATGAAGTCGACAAACTGAAAACCAAATTTATGTCAGCGTGGAACAACATGAAATACAGTAAGTGTCATGATCGTGGCTGGGAAATTAGTGAGTCTTTGCTGTCCTCTCTAAGCTGGTTAAACAAACAAGCTGGTGGTCGGGGCCGCGGCAGGAAGGAGTTGAATTCTAGCTTTCTCTCAGCCGTCCATTAGTGGGGGCACGGGAGCTGGCTCATCTCCTGACAGCACCAACCTCACAGGAGCATGGGGAGACTAGTGAGAGTCGCACTGGGAGGAGCGTTCTGAGAATCTCCCTGCGCCCCCGCGCACTGCTCTGGTTGTGGGGCTGAGGCCCCTCTTCGAGTTGGAAGCGATCCTGTCTGGCCGTTTCCTTCCAGCTCCTCTCTTCTGTGGGTTCCTCCTCCTGGTGAAGTTCTCCCTCCCTCTGAGAGCAGCACTCACCAGGGGAACCCTCTGAGAGTGTGGCCATGTTCTCAACCAGTTAGTTCTTTATGAAAAGACTTAGCGAAGGCCTGACGTCTGCCTGCACCGCGGGGTCCAAACCGGGTGAGAAAGCTACAGGCCTTTAGCCAGGAGGAAGGAAAGCCTGGTGTGGAGTGACCCTGGAGGCCAGGAGACTGGTGAGGACCTAGGGGGTCACGTGCTGGGGATATAGGGGCGAGGATCTGTGGATTACATGCCGGACATACGGGGCAGACCTATGGGGCAAGATCCAGGACACCCTGGGGTGGGGAGGGGCATGGGGGCTGCCGGGGAGAAGGTTCCCTGGCTCGGGTGGTCTCGGACAGGTCAGCCCTTCGGAATGTGGCTTGAGAGCCAGCCCTTTGGCAGAAGAGACACCGACTTGCCCGCCATTTTCTCTTGTTCTATGATGTGGCTTTCTCTGGGATGCTTGGTTTTAGTGGAAACAAATGAGCATAAAAGACCTTTGTTCTGAGCTGTGGCCGAGTGTTTTCCCTCCTTCACACATATACAGTGATAATTGTTAATTAGCAGCACGGAGCTGGGCAGAGAAAAATGCTTTTGTGATTGTGGACTCACCACATTTTGTGACGGAGCTTCCCTTTTTCCTTTCTTCAGGCTGGGTGTTGAAAACAAAGACGTATTTCAGCAGAAATTCACCCGTGTTATTGCTGGGGAAATGTTATCACTTCAAGTCTGAAGGTGAGAGTCCGGGCTTTGTAAACCGCTTGGCGATTCTCTCGGGAGATTGTGGGGAATGTTTCCTGAGCTGAAGTTGCTTCTGCCGTCCCGTGCTTTGCTTCTGGCCCCCTTCAGTACTCGCACTCATCCATGGGCCACTCGCACCTAGTCCTGGTATCGTGTTGCCTTCATCCGTTTGCTTCCATTGCAGAGAATTCACTTTTTTTGCCACCTTGATGGCAGACCAGCTGGCAGGAGCTGAGTCTTGTTTTTTTCCGACCCTTCAGAGGACCTGGAAATTGGTGGTCAGTAGTCAGAAAACATTTATTAAGCGCCTCTGAATGCCAGGGCTAAGTGCTAGAGATACAAATAAGAAAGAGACAGTTCTGGCCTCAAGGAGCTTACTGAGGAAGACAGCCCCCCAAAAGAAGCTGAAGGGGCTAGAGGGTTTGGGGGAGTCCCCCGGGATGCAGCGAAGGCTTGTGATTGTAGCCCTTTGATTGGCTTCTCAAACCTTTGCAGTCTGCCTTCAGCTGAAGCTCCAGAATTGCCAAGGACCTCTCCTTTGCAGTGGACCCTGTTCACCTCCGTCCATCTCCCATAACCCTTTGGGATCTCCAGCCCCTGAGGTTCCCTGCAGAGCGCAGGGGTGAATGAGCGAGCGCTTTGTGCCACGGGGCTGCTTTGGAAGGGCTTGGGCGTTCCCCAGGTTCCGTCAGGCCCTTTTCCTGCTCAGTTCTGGAGCCCTCCAAAATACACCCATTGACGGGCTAATTAAGTGAGTCCTGTGCAAACGCGTCTCATCCTCTTAGCCGTACCCATCTTTCATCGGGCTAGTTTTTTCAGTGTCTTCTCCAGTCTTTTCTGTTGCTGTGAATTCAGTTAAGGAGGTTTCATGTTGAATTCAACGTTTTTAATGAGCAGCTTTACAAAGTACCTCCTGTGCGCCAGACAGGGTGCCAGGTGCTGGGGAAAACCAAGGAGCCTGCATGAGCTGAGGGAGGCGTTGTGTAGACAGGTCAAAACGCAGCCCGCTTCTAATGGAAAGGCAAGGAGGCCCTAATAACTGGGGCCTGAGCACCCAGAGCAACCCCCTGTGGGAGGCAGCCCTTGAACTGGAGGGAGGGATTCCTAGAGGGAGTGGAAGGACCTGCGCAAAGGCATGTGCCAGGCCTGAAGCTCCCCCTCCAAAAGCCAGGCCAGCCTTGTGGGGTGAGCGGGGCAATGCCCAGTGAAGTACCCCGATATGGGGGAGGGGCACAGGGCTGAGCAGCTGGGGCCCAGTGAGGGGGCTCAATAAGGAGCAGGGTGGATTGGGCTTGCAGTGGACTGGAGGATGGCCAGGAGGCCTTGGGATGGAGGGAGGAGAGAGCAGGAGGCCTTGGGGTGGCCACAGGGACAGGAGGGGGGCCAGCCTGCCAGTGGGCGGTGGGGGAGTCTGCAAGCAGAGCTCTTGGGAGTTGCAGGAAAGCCCCTTGGCCGACGGGGAGGCCTTTGGGAGGCTTTCTGCTGCCCTGATCGACGCCAGAGCCTGGTACTTTGTCTCTGGGCTCCTGTACAGTGTTCACACACAGCAGAGGGTCACCTCGCCCAGGAGCCTCTTCAGGGCTGTCCCCAATGCAGCAGACCCCTACTGTCTGGCCCCAGAGGGTGGCGAGGGCCTGGACAGCGCACAGCCATGCGGGGGCCTCCCGGGATTGCTCTGGTGCATTAGCCTGCATGTCCCTGCCTGAAGCATGGGGCCCTGAGAGCTCTCAGTCACCTTTGTGAGCGCCTCCGGCCCAGCCTCTGTTGCTCCCTGAGGCCTTAGTCAGTGACACAGAGGATGGAGTCAGTGGGTGCAGTTATGCTGCTGGCTGTGCCGTCCCTGATCGTGGCCAGGGCCTCACAGTGCGCTCGGGGGCAGGCCTCACTGGGCAGTCTGCACGGGGCTCTCCTTCCTGCAGGAGGACCCCAGGACAAGCAGCCACGGCCTGTGAGGGGGGCCTGCTCCCTTGCATAGCGTGACCCCATGCTCTTGTCTTACAGAAGAGAACGAACCTGCCCCTGTCCCGCCACGGTGGGCGGGAGAAAAGGAGCCCGTGCTTATCTCCGGGAACGTGGAAGAATTTCGGAGAGACTTCATTTCTAGAATATGGCTGACCTACAGGGAGGAGTTCCCCCAGATTGAGGGCTCTGCGCTGACCACCGACTGCGGCTGGGGCTGCACGCTGAGGACTGGCCAGATGCTCCTGGCTCAAGGGCTCATTCTCCATTTCCTTGGCCGAGGTAAAGGGCGATTGCGCCGATGTTCCTGGTCAGGGGTGAACCCCCTGGACTTTGTAGCCAGGCTGTTAGCAATCCTTGGGGTTTATTTCCTGGACTCTGCTACAGCAGACTGAATTTACTGTCCAGCCTGTGGCAGGTGCTGTTCTGGGCCAGGTAAGGCCAGTCTGTGGAGCTTGTCCCTTCTGCCTTCCTCTTAACACTTTTTATCGAAGCCTTTAACAAATTTCCCTGTGTTTATCCCTCCCCTCCCCCAGGAGTTTCCTAGTAATAAAACTTATTTTTTTAGCAGAACCTGCTGAGACATTGACCACTTCTGATGGCAGATTCAGCCTCTCTCCTCCAGAGTCCCACTCTCGCTCTTTCTGTCTCCTCTTCCTCTGTCTCCTCTCTCTGTGTCCTCTTTGTCTCTTCTCTCTTGTGTCTCTTTCTTTCTTTTGTTTCTTTTCTCTTGTTTCTCTCTGTCTCTTTTTTCTGTCTCTTCTTTTCTCTTCTATTTCTTTTCTCCCCTTTTTCTCTTGTTTCTTCTCTCACAGTGTTCCTTTCTTTTCTGTTTCTTTTCTCTCTTTTTTTCTCTTCCATTTTTTTCTCTCTCTGTCTTCCTTTCTCTTCCATTTCTTCTTTGTCTCTTCTCTGTCTTTTCCTTTCTTTTCTATTTCTTCTCTGTCTCTCTGTGTCTCCTCTCTCTGTCTTTTCTCTCTCACTTTTCTCTTTTGTTTCTTCTCTGTCTCTTTTCTCTGCCTTTCTCTTCTGTCTCTTCTCTCTCTTTTTTCTCTTCTGCCTCTTCTCTCCCTGTCTCTGTTTTCTCACTCCCGCTCTCTCTTTTTTATCTTCTGTCTTTTCTCTTTCTCTTTTCTCTCTTTTTTCTCTTCTGTCTCTTCTCTCCCTGTCTGTTTTCTCTCTCCTGCTCTGTCTCTTTTTTCTCTTCTGTCTCTTCTTTCTTTCTCTGATTCCCTTTTCTCTTTTTCTTCCTTCCCCTCTCCTATTTCTTCTCTGTCTCTTTCTCTCTGTCCCTTTCTCCTCAGTTTCTTCTCTCTTTTTTTCTTCTGTTTCTTCTCTTTCTCTTCCTTTCTCCTCTTTCTCTTCCTTTCACTTCTGTCTCTTCTTTCTCTATTCCTCCCTCCCTTTCTCCCTCCCTTGTTCCTCTCTTCAGGTGGGTTTGAGGGATGAGCCCAGTCCAGGTCCCTTAGCTGGATCTGCCTCCTTCCTGCTCCCCCATTTCCAGGTGCTGGGAGAGCAGCAGGATGTTGAAGAGGAAGGCACTCAGCCTTTGCTGTGCCACTTTTTCCCTTGTCCTTTGTTATCTAATTACAGTTAATCAGATGGCTGGTTGGGAGTCGCCTTTAAGGACTTCTCCTGGTTCCTGCTATGTCACAGGTCAGCAGATGTTTAGCCTTGTCTTAGGCCTTCCTTGTGTGTGTGAAATGGACATGTCCTTCCCCTTCTTATCAGGCAGATAGTGGCTCATCTCTGCCTTCTCCAGTCTCAAATCCAAATACACAACAGGTGTCTGGAGTCTACGACATGGGCCGAGGGCCCCAGGGCAGCACTGGTGCTACAGTGGGTGAAAGGACCCAGAGTCCCAAGCCTGTCCTCCCTACAAGGTTCTCCTGTGCTGGGGCCTTCATTTGGGCCTTGGGATGGCCCTCAGGCTCGTTATTCTGGAGCCCCGTCCTTCCTCTCTGACCATCTGTGTCCTCTTCAGATTGCCCATTTTCCATAAGTTCTCTTTCATCCCACCCACTGTGTGGGCCAGTCCTTGCTGGTCCTGGGCAGCTGCCAGCTACTGTCCCCCCGGCACCTCCTTGGGGCTTTGTTCACTCCTCATTTTCCCAAACATTTTTTTTTAAAAAGCAGGATCCAGAGAGACTTGGGTTTGAGTGTTGCCTCTGAGCGTCCTGGCTGTGTGAGGTGGGCAGATCCCTGGAGACGCCCTTCAAGTCCAGACTGGAAAAAGAGAAAGGGCCTGGGGGAGGGAGAGGAGGCCTGCCTCTGCAGCTCCGCCCTCCACTGGTGTTTGAACAGCGTATGGAATTTTCATTTTTCTTATTAATTGTCCGTAAAGATGCTTGACTCCTCGGCCTTTTCATGATTAGATTCCTTCTATGTTTAAGGTTTAGGAAGCCTGGAAAACCTGCAGTGACTCTCAAGGATGTCGCGTAGAAATCCGACTTTGGTTTTTCTCGCTAGTTTGGCTAGGTTAGAATTTTCCTGCTTAAATAATGAGATATATTTTGGTTGGATTTATTTCATAATTACCTGCTGTAATATTGATTTTTGGGTTTTTTTTATTTTTAATGATTAAACTTTGAGATAAAATTCCTGGGGTATTCATGAGTTTGATTCATATTTTTTAGGATAACTACATTATCTGTTCATCTAACTCTAATATTTACTTCCCAAAATGTGTATTGGTGAACTGAGTTTTGAGACTTTTAAATTTAAACTTGTGAATAAAGTGGGTGTACGTATCATAAGACTTCAACATAAACAATATTTTCTCTCATTTTGCTAATAGTAGGATCTTAAAATAAGGTAATAGTGTTTGAAAGGAAGTGATGAAATCAGTTCTTTGAAAATCTTTATGTTTTTCTGGGGCAGTTTAGCTACAGTACTAGGTGACGGTGGGCCAGACGTGAGTGAACTCTTAATGTCCCGATAGGTTGACTTTCTGCTTCCATGACTTTCTTTGTCCCCTTAGAGTGCAGTATCTGCTTGCTCCTGTGCTATAACCTGTCATGACCAAGTCTGTGTGTTTTATTTAGGTCTTTGCAGACTTAGTATTTTTTAATGTGTTTTTTACACTAGAATCACTTCCTCAGACCTCCTTGCCCATACAGGACATCTCCCAGCCCCCTCAAGTGACTGACCGACATCCCACATTTATAGATGGCCTGGCTCACCTGAGAGAAGGGAGGTGTGTTTCCTCAGTGTCAGCCGACACTGAAGATGTTTGCTTAGAGCTCAGATAATGAACTAGAGAGGGACTAGGGACGAGAGAGCTGGGGGAGATGCTCGGCCTTTTCTGGGGTGTGCTTCCTTTGCCAGTTGGGTGAAACCTGTAGACTAGGCTCAGAAGGAAATGCACAATATCGGCTGGAGATGAACAAAATAAGGATGTAATTTTTTTTCCCATTCGAGTTCATGAACCCCATAAAATCCCAGATTCAGAACCCTGGGTCTCGTCCATTCCCCCAGCTGAGACCCATTCAGGTTGTGACTCACTCAGGATCAAGCCTCAGGGGTAGCGTTTGGACACAGCTGACCAGAACTCAGACCTTCTCAATCCTGGCCAGGGTCGCTTTCAAGTTTATGTCATCATGACGCTTTTATAACTTTTTTCTGGAAAAAGAAAATCTAGAAAAACAATTAATATTAATCTATAAGTACAGAAAAATCTCATTCTATTATAGCTGTTTTGCTATTTGCAAATATCATAAATGTTGCCGTACTCTCTTGCTCAATCTGCTTTGTTTTTTAATGGGAAAAGCTAGAAATAGTTGGTAGAAGTCATGACAAGTATGACTTGAAAATCCTTGTTTGCTTAGTACGAGGTGCGGTTACTGTTCTTAATGGCTTCACCTCTTTAAGCTTCTTAAAAGCGTGGCTGCTTAAAAGAATGAACACCTTGTTTTGAAACTACCGTAGCCTGGACCTGGCCAGACGCCCTGGACGTCGACAACTCAGATTCTGAATCCTGGACGTCTCACACCGTCAAAAAACTCACGGCCTCCTTTGAAGCGTCCCTCACGGGAGAAAGGGCACCCCAAGACCCATCCTCCGATAAAGAGCCGCCCAGGAGGGGCTCCGATGATGAGGTGGGGGAGGAGAGCTGCCACCGGAAAATCGTCTCGTGGTTCGGTGACTCCCCCCTGGCCTGCTTTGGCCTGCATCAGCTAATTGAACATGGGAAGAAGTCTGGGAAAGCCGCTGGAGATTGGTACGGCCCTGCTGTGGTTGCCCACATTCTGAGGTAAAGTCGGCTGGAAATTCTCCTCATGTGCGATCGCTTGTCAGAGGGGATGAGAGGGAGAGGGGGTAAGGAAGGGAGAGACAGAGATAGAGGCAGAGATAGAAAGACAGAGTCAGAGAGTAAGAAACAGAGAGAGATGGAGACAGAGGCAGAGGCAGAGGGACAGAGACAGAGAGAGAGGGAAAGGGAGAGGGAGAGACAGAGAAACAGAGAGAGACAGAGACAGAGAAGAGATAAAGAGACAGAAGAGATAGAGCGACAGAGAGAGAAAGGGAAAGGGAGAGGGAGAGATAGAAACAGAGAATGAGATCAATAGAGAGACAGAGAAGAGAGAGAGAGAGAGAGAGAGAGAGAGAGAGAGAGAGAGAGAGAGAGAGAGAGAGAGAGAGAGAGAGAGAGAGAGAGAGGGAGAGAGGGAGGGAGGAAGGGAGGGAGGGAGAGAGAGAAGGAAAAAGAAACAGACACAGAGAGACAAAGTTACAGAGAAAGAGATACACACACAGAGAGAGAGAAGGGAGTGGGGACAGAAAGGATGTTAAGCTTTCCTCCAGATGGGGAGTAGAGCTCTTAATTTTTAACAGTGATAAGACTACAGTGTAAAGAATTCTTTTTCTTTGCATAAGCCAACTCATGCCCCATTCAGTTTATTTACTGAGACAAGCCCCTTTCCCCCCCGCTGGTTGCCAATGGCCAAGGTCTCTTTAAAGCTCAGGCTTTCAGTCGATAGAGCACCTTATTGAAATGTTCTAAAAACTAACAACTCTTTCAACCTTGGAACATGCATAACATTCTAGATTTTTTTTTAATACTGTAACCTGGGGGCTGTAATGTACTGATAGTGTAATGAAATGTCAGAGCTGAAATTGATGTTTTCAGCATTTCTTTGCACACATCAAATTCTTGTGAACTGTAAATGTATGGGACTATTAATATTATAATTATATCATAGTAAAAGTAAAGGGTCTGTGACATTCAGTGTGGGTGGAAAAAAGGCGAAAGTCAAATTTCACTATACTTTGCCTTTTTATGTGCCATTTATTTGGATACTACTTGATTTTTTGTTTTTTATGGTCTTAGGTGTTCTGTGCATGTCCCAGTATTGTCATAAATGGAATCATTAATATGTCATCCAAGTATAAGAGGTCAAG
Source organism: Myrmecobius fasciatus (assembly GCA_023553655.1). NCBI lineage: Eukaryota > Metazoa > Chordata > Mammalia > Dasyuromorphia > Myrmecobiidae > Myrmecobius > Myrmecobius fasciatus. Next base: position 674,138 of record JAJPUD010000372.1, on the reverse strand, counting down.
GTGCAGGTGTAAATTATTCCAGTTAGACACATCGATCAATTTTAAATTTTTCTTAAGTCTTGACTCATGGCTTCCTACACTTAGACATTTTACAAACCAAACCATTAAAGGGGGAGATGAGCTCCTGTTGTCTAGTTTTTGTTTCATCAGCATAATAATCAAGTGATATTTATTGTTCCCAAGTTGGCATAGGATTTATGAAAAGCAGACTAATTCCTAAGGCATTCTTCTCATTAGGCCAGTGTAGACTGGCACACATATCTCTTGGAACCTCATTTAATCTCTAAAATAGAAAGATAACCTAGGGAACATCACTCGAAATGCTTTGGGGGAGTTGACCCAATCTCTCTTTATGGATATTCGCCATGGAAATCTTGTCACAGCTTATATACCTTTAGTTGGAAACTCACCTCTTCAGGTCATGAGGGTTCCTAAATAAATTTTAAAAATATAGTTTCTGTTAAAAGAGCTTTGGGAAAAGGCTACAGAGATACCATGGATACGTACTCCATTTGGGTATTTCTCTTCCCACTTCCATATCTCAGACCGAGGTCAGTGAAGTGGGGGCCCCTTGAGCAGTGTTAGGGGCTGATTGGATGTGACCCCATCCAAACCTGGAACCAATTGTAAGAAGCCTATCAGCCTTTAATAAGGCTGGTTCTCAGGTAGCGTCCATGGCCTCGGATGTCCAGGTCACAGCCATGGATGTCCAGGTCACAGCCATGGCTACAGATGTCCAGGTCTTGGCCATGGATGTCCAGGTCATGACCATGGCCACGGACGTCCAGATCACGACCATAGCCATGGATGTCCAGGTCACGGCTGGTCCCAAGGCTTCTGTAGCATGGCAGCAGTGGGCAGACTTTGTTCTCTGCCAGTTGGGTGTTGATAAACCAGAGCCATCTCCTCCCCTTGAGGCAGACTGATGATGAACCAAGAAATGTGCTCTCCCTCCTTCTCCCCTAACTCTTCCCTTTCTCTCCCTTGTGTTCTCTTTCTTTCTCCCTTCCTGCTTTCTTCTCTCCCTTCCCTTTCCTCCTTCTCTCTTCCTCTCTTTTTTCCTCCTTCGTCCTTCTTTCTCTTCTCTCCTACTCCCCTTTCTTCATTCTCTCCTGTCCCTTTTTTATAAATCTGTGTTCCTTATGTAGAAATAAGAGATTTCAGAATAATCCACAGGTCTTTTGAGTTTCTCATTCATTGTTCTTGACCTGTGTTTTTTGGTATAGTTTTGGCCATCTTTACTTATTTTTATATTTGTATCAAAGTTTGTATTAATTTAACTTGAAGGGTCTTTTGAAGTTTTTAATAGAATTTTCCTACCAATTAAACATTTCCTAGCTGTGTGAATTTGGGCAAGTCACTTAACCACTCCCTGCCTGTTTCCCCCTTTGTAAAATGATGATAACTATAGTATTCACTTCTAAGAGCAGTTATAAAGATTAAATGAGATCATACTTTCAAAGTCTTTTGCAAACCTAAAAGATAAAGTTTGTGTCTGACACAGTTTTCTTGGTGGTCTTTCTCGCCAATTCCATGAGCATCAAAACAAGAGAAACCAGGTGTTCCCCCAGAGGGACCCGTTTTGCTGCCTTTACTCCCCTCAGGCCTGCTCTGCCCGGCTCTTTGCTCCCCTCAGGCCTGCTCTGCCCGGCTCTTTGCTCCCCTCAGGCCTGTTCTGCCCGGCTCTTTGCTTTGAGGAGAGCCTGATCTGCTCCTTCCACCATAGCCTCCTTTGTCATCCTGCTTTTGTTTGCAGTGAGAATGGGCTTCATTTCCTATTCTCTGTGTTATGGCAGAAGTGTGTTTTAGAAATGTGCTCAGGAATCCTCATGACCTGAAGGTGAACTTCTAGCCTAGGGTCTTCAAGCCATGGCCAGAGTCACCAGGGAGATTGGGCCCAGCCCAGAAGGTGTTTCTGGTGAAGTTCTGTAGATCAAACTGCCTGCTATCTACAGCCACATTAAAGCTTGCGGATGGTGCAAGAGCTGGGATTCTTCCCACTTCTGATTGGAGCAGGGAGCCATTGGGACTCATTTTTCTTGTTTGGGTTCTTGGGCTGGTGGGGCCAAAAAATTCAGCACCAAGGCCATTCTCCTGGCCCTGGTTCTTGGGAAGCAGATTGAATTATTCCCAGGAGCACACGCAAAGCCTTTTTTTTAAAGTATGATAGACCCTCCTGTTCCATGGGCAGAGCCTTCAAGAAGCTCTGTCCATCTTCTGCCACAGACTTTTGGGGCAGGACTTGCTGCTTTCAGCGTGTGAAATTACATCTGTTGTTGTTCTTTGACTAGTTTAAAGGAGGATTTTAACTCCTTTGAAATGAATTCTGGTATTGTTTATCCTGCACATAGTAGAAACTTAGAAGGGCTTTTTGTTGAATTTGAATTCAGTGGGATGATGACTTAAAATGATCAGAAGGTCTTTGCAAAGTGTGATAACTGTTAGTGGATCCTCATAAGGACACTGGGAAGGTACGTTCTATTCTTAGTCTTACTTTACCAGTGAAGATGCCATGGCTGAGGCAGGTTATGGGAATTGCTTAGGATCATCCAGGTAGCGGTCCAGAAATAAAACCTCTGGTGGAGGTTAAGTGGGCTTTGGTTACTGTCTGAAAATTCTGTTTGATATTTTAAAGGAGAATTATGTATCTGTCCTTCTTTTATAGAAAAGCAGTTGAAGAGGCGAGACACCCTGATTTACAAGGAATAACAATTTATGTTGCTCAGGATTGTACTGGTAGGTACTCCACTTAATTCTAGTCTTTGTCAAATTTACACAGTTTTTCGTGTGTTTTGAAGCTTGAGTTCCCGATAGCATTTGTAGGTTCTTTGAGGGAAGGGACGTAGTATCTTCATGTCTCACACAGTATACATAGAAGAAATTTTTATTGATTAAAAAAGTCAATATTGTCATATTAATTGCCTGCATTAAAAAAGCTTAACATGAATTCATGTATTTATTATATATCTAGGCAAAACATCTGCCTACTAACTTTTCATTAAGATAATGATTTTTAGGGAATAAAAAAGTATTTCCACATCATCTTTTATGAAATTATGTTTTGTGGTTTGACAATAAAATCTTGTTATCTGTGAGTATTTCTGCTTTCTTGCTATGTTATTTTTTAATTTAATTATTAGTAGATAAAATATTTGGTCTTGATTTCCTCAGAAAATTTTTAAAATGTCTATATGTAGATACCCCATATAGGGTTAGGTTTGTTTTTTTTTTTTTTTTTTCAAGAATACATTTGAATATCCTATTGGTTAAGTCCTATTGGTCATGTATAAAAATTTGAGTGCTTGTCTTGTATTTCATGTTGTCGAGAACAGTGCAGAAGAGGTCCTGAGGCTTCTGGGTGTGAGGTTGGAGGTCTGCCTCTCCCCACCCCTGCCCCTATCCCAAGTGTAAACTGCCTGTACAGTGTCCTCAGCACAGGGTCACAAGTCTTCTGCCCTAAACGTCCAGTGACTTCTGAAACCAATGTCTTTCTGTGGAGCTAAAACCTGCCTCCCAGCAAATCCCTTTGGGTGCCCGTAGATTTGCCACAGGGTACCTCACAGAAGATTATCCCCTTTTATGTGGCAACCCTTCACATGAATATTCAGCCAGTCCCTGCACGGCCTCCCCCATCCTGGGCATTCTCCTGTGGGTCTGGCCCCTAGTCCTTACCCCGGCCCCAGTGTCTCCAGACCCACCAGCCTGTGGGATGGGGGCCCTTCCTCTGCCCCATCACGCCGCCCCCTCCCCCTTCCTTGGTCCTAGGGCTCCGACTTCACCCTCTGGATTCCTGCTGTACCCTGTACTAGTGGGCCTTGGTGCCCTGCATCTCCTCCCCCTGGGGCCACTTCATCAGGGCTTTCCCTCTGGGGCTTCCTCATGCAAGTCTGGAAAGTCATCATTGCTTTGCATCCCGCTTCCCTTGGAGAGACGCAGGCCGCGCGGCGTGTCTCACATGCCTTAGACTATTGACAACAAATCAGCAAACGCACGTTTTTTGGTTTGATCTTCTAGAAATACTAGAAAGACTAATTTATTGTTCTCTTAAAAAGCATGTAGGTACAAAGAGACCACAAGTATTTCCACACATATAGCACAACTCAAAGAGAAGGTTCAGTATGGAACTGCGAGTCTCCATTTCACACGGCTTATTTCTTTTGAAAAACTAGATAACAGACACTGCACATTGTTCAAAGCTCCCCAGCTGCTCTGCACTTCTGTTGTTCTTTGCTGTGCCCTTTTCACTTTTTTCTCCCTCCTTACCCACCCCTCACCAAAGAAGGCCACCATTAGAAATGGACAGGTAGATAGATATAGATATAGATAGATATGTGTGTGTATATGTGTGTAAAACCTTACACTGTGCACATTTCTGTTTACCAGTTCTTTCTGTGAAGGGGAGTAACATTTTCCTTCATTAATCCTTTATAGTTGGTTAGAGTATTTAAAATACTGAAAATAACTTAGTCACTAAGAGGTTTTTTTTTCCCCCGGGGCTGGGAGGGGGAACAATATTACAATTATTATATACAATATTCTCCTGGTTCTGCTCACTTCACTGCATCAGTTCATGTAATTGTTTCCAGATTTTTCTAAAATCAACCTACTCATCCTTTCTTACAACACAGTAGTGTCCCAACCCAATCATGGTCTATAAAATATTCAGCTATTTCCCAGTTGATGGGCTTCCCCTCGATTTCCAGTTCTTTGCCGTCATAAGCAAAGATGCTACAAATGTTTGAGGACATAAAAGTTCTTTTTCTTTTTCCCTGATCACCTTGGGAAACAGACTTAATAGTGATATTGTTGGATCAAACAGTATAAACATTTTATAACTTTTTGGGCATAATTCCAGATTGTTCTCCAAAACGGTTAGATCAGTTCACAGTTCCACCAACAGAGTGTTTGGGGCCCAATTTTTCCACATCTCCTCCAACATTTGTCACCTTCCCCTTTGGTCATTTTAGCCAATCTGATAGGTGTGAGACAATATCTCAAAGTTATTTTAATTTGCATTTCTCTAATCAATAGTCATTTAAAACATTTTTTTTGCATGATTGTGTATAGTTTTGATTTTTTCAATGAAAAGCTGCCTGTTCATATCCTTTGGCCATTAATCAATTGAAAATGATTCATATTCTTACAAATTTAATAAAATTCTCTACACATTTGAAATTTGAGATTCTCTTTATCTGACAAATTATAAAAATTTCCTCCCAATTTTTTGTTTTCCTTCTTATTTTGACTCAATTGGTCTTATTTAAATTATTAAATTATTAATTTATTAAATTATTTAAATAAAACTTTTTAAAATTTAATATAATCAAAATGGTCCATATAACACATCACAACATACTGCATCTCTTGTTTATTCATAAATTCTTCTATCCATATGTCTAATAGACATACTCCATATTCTTCTAATTTTCTTATGGTATCTACCTTTATATCTAGGTCATGTATCCATTTTGACCTGTTCAGTTTCTTTTTTTTCTAAAATATGTTATTTAGACATACTATTTCCTTTTTGTTAATATAGGCAGTTTATATTTTTATAAATGTTCTTCTGTTTCACTTAAATTGTTAAATTTATTGTCAAATAATTGGGCAAAATAACTCCTTATAGTTATATCTTTATTAGTGGTGTATTAATTTTTTTTTCATTTTTGATGGTAGTGATTTGATTTTCTTCTCTTTTAAAAATAATATTAACCAATGGTTCATCTGTTTTACCATTTTTCCCCATAAAACCAACTCTCAATAAAACATTCACTTTTCTTAAACTCATCTTTACTTTTAGGATGATTAATTGGATATTTAAAATTTGTTCTTTAGTTTTTTAATTGCATACCTAAATTTATTAGTCTGCTCTTTATTTTATTGACTATAAGCATTTAGAGATAAGCATTTTCCTCTTATAACTGATTTTGCTGCATCCCATCAGTTTTGGTGTTTTGTCTCATTATTGTCATTCTTTATAATGAAATTACTGATTGGTTTTTTAATCTACTTATTCTTTAAGATTAGGTTGTTTAGTCTGTAAATTTTTTTTTTGTAATTTTTTTTTTATTTGCATAACATATGTGTGGGTAATTCTTCAACAATAACCCTTACATAGCTTTCCGTTACAAATTTTCCCCCCAACTCCCCACCCCTCCCCTAGATGGCAGGATATACACTACATGTTAATTATGTTAAAATATTGGCAAATAGAATATATGTATACATATTTCCAAACTTATCATTGGTGTGCAAGAAAAATCTTATCTACACAAACGATATATCAGATAAAGGAAACACAATGTAAGCAAACATCAATCAAGGAGTATGAGAATGTTATGTTGTGGTCCACATTTCGCATCCCTCTCTCTGGGTGTATATGGCTCTCTTCAGTGAACAATTGGAGGTGGTTTGAAACATTTCATTGTTGAAGAGAGCCATGTCCATCAGAATTGATCGTCATATAGTACTGTTGTTGCTGTGTATAATGATCTCCTGGTTCTGCTCATTTCACTCAGCATCAGTTCATGTAAGTCTCTCCAGGCCTCTCTGAAATCATCTTGCTGGTCATTTCTTACAGAACAATAATATTCCATAACATTCATATACCATAATTTATTCAGCCATTCTCCAATTGAAGGGCATCTATTCAATTTCCAGTTTCTAGCCACTACAAAAAGGGCTGCCACAAACATTCTTGCACATGTGGGGCCTTTTCCTTCCTTTATGATTTCTTTGGGATATAAGCCCAATAGAAATGCTGCTGGGTCAAAGGGTATGCACAGTTTGATAACTTTTTGAGCATAGCTCCAAATTGTTCTCCAGAATGGCTGTATCCGTTCACAGCTCCACCAACAATGCATCAGTGTCCCAGCCCTCCCACAACCCCTCCAACATTCATCATTAACTTTTCCTGTCATTTTAGCCAATCTGACAGGTGTGAAGTGGTATCTCAGGGTTGTCTTGATTTGCATTTCTCTGATCAATAGTGATTTGGAGCACCTTTTCATATGGCTATAAATAGTTTTAATTTCATCCTCTGAAAATTGTCTGTTCATATCCTTTGACCATTTATTGATTGGAGAATGGCTTGAATTTTTATAAATATGAGACAATTCTCTATATATTTTAGAGATGAGACCTTTATCAGAACCCTTAAATGTAAAGATGATTTCCCAATTTATTGCTTCCCTCCTAATCTTGTCTGCATTGATTTTGTTTGTACAAAAACTTTTTAATTTAATATAGTCAAAGTTATCTATCTGGTTTTCAATTAAAAGTTCCAGTTCTTCTTTGGACATAAATTTATTCCATCTCCACAGGTCTGAGAGGTAAACTATATTATGTTCCTCTAACTTGTTTACAAAATCACTCTTTATATCCAGATCATGAACCCATTTAGATCTTATCTTGGTATGTGGTGTTAGATGTGGGTCAAGCCCTAATTTCTTCCACACTAGTTTCCAGTTTTCCCAGCAGTTTTTGTCAAATAGTGAATACTTAT
>JAJPUD010000372.1:630023-666624 GCA_023553655.1 Myrmecobius fasciatus | reverse complement strand
TGCTGAACTTTATTGGTAATATATAAAAATGCTGATGATTTATGTGGATTTATTTTGTATCCTGCCACTTTGCTAAAGGTGTGAATTGTTTCTAGTAGTTTTTTAGTTGAGTCTCTAGGATTCTCTAAGTATACCATCATGTCATCTGCAAAGAGTGATAATTTGGTTTCTTCACTACCTACTCTGATTCCTTTTATCTCTTTTTCTTCTCTTATTGCTAAAGCTAACATTTCTAATACAATATTAAATAGTAATGGTGACAGTGGGCAGCCTTGTTTCACTCCTGATCTTATTGGGAATGGTTCTAGTTTGACTCCATTACATATGATGCTTGCTGAAGGTTTTAAGTAGATACTACTTATCATTTTAAGGAAAAGCCCATTTATTCCTATACTCTCCAGTGTTTTTAATAGGAATGGGTGTTGGATTTTATCAAAGGCTTTTTCTGCATCTATGGAGATAATCATATGATTTTTATTAATTTGGTTATTAATATAATTGATTATGCTAATAGTTTTCCTAATATTGAACCAGCCCTGCATTCCTGGTATAAATCCTACTTGGTCATGATGTATTACCCTGGGGATGACTTTCTGTAATCTTGTTGCTAAAATCTTATTTAAAATTTTTGCATCAATATTCATTAGGGAAATGGGTCTATAGTTTTCTTTCTCAGTTTTCTCCCTACCTGGTTTAGCTATCAGCACCATATCTGTGTCATAGAAGGAATTTGGTAGTACACCTTCTCTCCCTATTTTTTCGAATAGTTTATATAGTATTGGGATTAATTGTTCCTTGAATGTTTGGTAAAATTCACATGTAAATCCATCTGGTCCTGGAGATTGTTCTATTTTTTCTCTGTAAAAGCTTTCTATGGTGAGAGCTCTCTTCTGCTTCTTGCTCATGATTTAAAGTTGGAATATTGGTCAAAAGCCGAGAAAACTGCAACAATTTATATTTGCCCTGGGGCAGTTTGCCGAGGTGACTTCCGGTGTGAGGCTGGTCAAGCTAGATTCGCACTAGGACCACGTTTTCAGCTGTTCTCGATCCACCCCCTTCCAAAGGCAGATCTGCCAAAGCACCTGCCCGCAAGCAGAGCAAAGTGGCCCAGGCGTCTCCCAGGGGCTTCCTAGGTGCCCAAAAACCGCCCCTCTATTGCAGCCCTGACTTCCGCCCCGGCTGGAGTCCGATCGCGACCAGCGGCCGATTTCCCCTGAGGCTAACCTTCTCCGGAGTTCTTTAAAGGTAGATCTTTTATAGAAGTGCGTTGTAGTCCAAATGCTTGGCGAGGCCCTCACTCAGAAACCAGTTTTAAGGCTTACTTTGTCTGGGTTTGAGGGAATGTCGAAGGAGTTCACAGAGAAAGCTGTCCGCAGTTCGCCATCTTGGCTCCGCCCCCTAGTCTGTAAATTTTTAATGTGTTTCCATGGTCCCTTTTTAAAACACAACTTTTGTTGCATTATAATCTGAAAAGGATGCATTTAATATTTCTGCTTTTCTGCATTTAACTATAAAGTTTTTTCTGCCCTAACATATGATCAGTTTTTGCAAAGGTACTATGTATCACTGGGAAAAAGGTATATTCCTTTTTATTTCCATTCAGTTCTTTCCAGACATCTAGTTTAGCTAAGATTTTATTCATCTCCTTGACTTTTTATTTTATTTTATTTTTGTTAGATTTAATTAGTTCTGACAGGGCAAGGTTGACATTCTCCACTATTATACTTTTGCTATGCATTTCCACAAGTAATTCATTTAGCTTTTCCTTTAAAAATTTGGATGTTATATTATTTGGTACATATAGGTTCAGCATTACTTCATTTTCTCTGGTACCTCTTATCATAATATAGTTTCCTTGTTTATCTCTTTTAATTAAATCTATTTTAGCTTTAATCTTGTCTGAGATCATGATAGCTCCCTTTGCTTTTTTTTTTTTCATCAGTTAAAACATTCTGCTTTAGCCCTTTATTTTTACTTTGTATCTCTCTCATTTTTAAATGTTTCTTGTAAACCATATCTTGGTGATATGACTAATATGGAAATGTGTTTAAATTGATTAGACATATGTAATCCATATCACATTGCTTGCAGTTCTGAGGTGGGAGGAAGAAAGGGAGGGAGGGAGAAAAAATTTGGAACTCATAATCTTACAAAAATTAATGTTGAAAACTATCTATACATGTAATTGAAAAAAAATAAAATATTATTAAGAGGGAAAAGATAAAAAAATTATACTAAAAAAATTTGGATTTTGGTTTTTAATCAATTCTACTCTATTTCTGTTTTATGGATGAGTTCATCCCATTTACAATCAAAATTACCAGTTGAGTATTTCTCTCCCCTTTACTTTTCCTCAGTGTTTATTTATTTTTCTCTCCCTCTCTTTTTACCCTCTACCTCCTCAGAGTTCTAATTTACTTATAACTACCACTTCCCCCAATCCAGGCCTCTTCTAAGAATCCTTCCTTTATTCTCTGCCTTTACTCTCCTATTCCTTAATCTGTCCACCTCTAAAGTCCCTCCCTTATCCTCTTTCCTTACCCTCCTGTTTCTTGGTCTGCCCCCTCTTAAGAGTCCCTCCCTTATCCTGTCCCCTTGTCCTCCTCGCTCTGTAAGTTATGAGTTTTGCGTTTTACACCCCTTTAGATATGTTGTTATTCCCTCTTTATTTATTTGTGGAATTGTTTCCATGAGAATCAGGTCTAGCCTTACAGACTTCCACCCCCTGCTGCCTCCTCTGTAACAGTTCTTCCAATCAAACCTTTCTGTATGGGAGAATTGCTCCATTTTACCTCTCCCGACCCAGTCTTATTTTTTAGGATTATCTTGTCATACTCAACTCAACCCTAAGCCTTCTGTCTATGTAGGCTCTTTCAGATTGCCCAAGAAATAATTACATTTTTTTTTGTTTTTTTGTTTTTTTTTTTAAATAATTACATTGTTAAGAGATAGAAATAATGTTTTCCCATTGAAGAAGCCAACAATTTGACTTTTTGATAAAAATCCTTTATCATTGCTATTAATGCCTACTTTCTCAGGCACACATGCTACTTTGCTTCAGCTTGTTAACATGATTTTCCTAATGAATCGGTCAGTCACACTGCTCAAAACCATTCCCTAGCTTTCTGCTAAAGTACAGTACCTTCCTGGTCTTCTGTGACTTGGTCATTCCCTCCTTCTGGGCCCCATTCCACATGTTCTTCCTTCTGGCTTCGATGGAATACGCTCTTTTTCGGGTCTCAGCCTCTCTACTGTACATGTGACCCTCCATGGGTGTCCCCCCACCTTTGAGACCCATCTCTGCCGTTGACCTCCAGCTTCTCCTTAATCATTGCCCAATTAGCTCGTAATAGTCGTAGACTGGGTCATTTTTCACTTTTGTGACACCATTTTCTGATGTAATAGGTTAATAGAAACAGGGTGGCACAGTACACAGGACACTGGATCTGGTGCTAGGAAGACCTGGGTTCGGATTCTTAGATTCTTACTAACACAGTGCTACTGATAACTAGGCAAGTTACCCCACCTCTGTCTGACTCAATTTCTTCATCTGTGTAGCAGTATCTTGCAGGGTTATTGTGGTAATTAAATGAGATATTATTGGAAAAGTTATTGCACAGGGCCTAGTGCATAGCAGGTGTTTAATAAATACTTGTTCCTTCCCTCCTTAATTAATGTTTGTTGAATTTGAATTTTTGAAAGGTCTTTTTCTTTATATGAAGTGGATTTTAAAGATTTTGCTCTCAAGGCCTATGAACAATGCTCTTTGTTTTTAGCTGAGGCAATTGAGAATGTAAGAGAAGTTAGAGGAAAACCACAGGCATTTTATATGCTACTTCTTGTTGGGTAATAAAACTGTTAGGTTAATTTGGTTAGTTTCATTAGTTGGAATGCTTTTTAATATAGATAATAGAAGCCTTTTAAACTGGAATGAATTAGAAGAATGGAGCAGTAAAAGTTAAGAGGCCTTCAGAAAACCAGAATAAATAATTGTGAATTTAATGTGATAAGAAGCCCGCATAGTATCATAGATTTAGAACTGGAAGGGACTTTGGGGGTCATCCAGTCTGGCTCCTTCACTGAACAGATGAGGAAGCTAAGATCTGGAGTGGGAGGTCAGAGAAGGATTTAGCCCAGGCTTAATTTGCCTGTCTTTCTATCATTTGAGAAGGGGAGGGAGGAGGTAGAAGCCAAAGGCAGGAGGTCCCATAGCATGGGTCCCAGCCTGGACGAGGGCACAGGATGGAAAGGCTGTGGAGCAGGTTTCCGAAATCCTCAGGTGAGGGCCTGGATCCTGCTGAATGTTATGGGGCAGGGTGAGAATTTGGTCATCAACAATTAGGCTTTGGGAGAGCCTGAGGGTTTAGTTGAGGAGAACTGACCATGATGTTACTTGCCAAGGAGCCTTTGGGGGACACTTGGGAATCTTGCCATATTAGCTTAAAAGGAGGTTGGGACATTGTTATTACTGTCTTGAAGGACAGAGAGAGGCATTTAACTGGACAGTGAAAAGTCCAAAGGAAAATATCTTGGAACTGAAAATTGCCAATTGTTTTGCAGTATTTTATTATTTTGAGAGTGTTGTCTTTCTTGGGCTTTTAGTTAGCTACTGAATGAATATATTAGGCCCATTCGAGTTTTAGTTGAGATTTTACATAGCTTCAATTTAAATTCTTAGGTTTTTTGCTGTTTTTTAAATCCGTAGCATTATTTTAATAAATGTTATACCACCACTCCCCCGTCCCCGGCCCTCCCCACCAAAAGACAAATGATCTTGGAGTCATTTGTGTGGAAAACTAATGTATACTAATTGTGTTTTTTTCCAGTTTATAAGGCTGATGTCATTGACAAACAGTGCACTTCTATGGGCCCTGAGAATACCGAAGACAAAGCTGTTATTATATTAGTTCCTGTTCGACTTGGAGGGGAGAGAACCAACATGGACTACTTAGAATTTGTAAAGGTGTGAGATTAGAGTTCCTTCCTTTTTTAAAATGGCCATACTGGCAAATATAAGAAAATATTAAGGTTGGCAGCCTTCTTTTTAATTAAATGTGTAGTGATCATTTTGTAGATCTATGTTGTAAAGTTTGACTTTAGAGATTTTAAATTTCAGCATTATGAGATCAGACATAATTGAAGAGCTCGCAGTGTTTTGTGGTAAAGTAGAAATATCTGTTTTCTTCAGAGCTACCTGAGGAGAAGCAGTAATTACAAACAGATTCTAGTTACAGTTCAGATCACCTGCCTTTGTGACTTCTTAAGATGTAGATAAATGCCTTTATGTATATAATTTGAATATAAATTAAACTACTTGAAAATGATCAAATATAGAATCACAGACTTTTTTTATTGACATCAGATTTTTTTTTTCTTTCCATTGATTTGTTTTCTGGTGCTACTGTAAGGTCAATAAGAGAAGATTAGAATGACTTTTTATAATGGTAGAAGTGATGAAGTGAACTAACAGCTGAGGTTGATTGCCAGGGAGAAATGCTTAGCAGCAGGGGAAAGAAAAAAATTGGAAAAAAGCTACATTTACCTTTAATTAGTCAGGTTTAATGTTTTGCGTTTTTGTTGTGACTTTAATAATCATGATTTAAAGCACTGGTGTCCAGCTCAAATAGAAACAGGGTTACCAAAGATACACAGGGATTCCTGTGGGTCGGCTGCATATTGACTCAGAAAATCACATGTGAACATTATCTATGATTTGTAGCATCATTATTTATTGTGTTAAATTTCAAGGTGATGTTTTCTTTTGGTTCTGGGGCTGCACGGGCATGTTGGATACATGTTTGAAAGGCTCTCCAGCTCCTGTGAAAGTTGATGCCCATTGGGTGCAGAAGGGACCCTAGGGTTTGTGCACCCTGGCTATGTGTTTGTTGAATGAGGCCTGGCCCCACTGAGGCCAAGAACGCCCCCTGTAGGCTGGCCGCAGAGTGATGGATTTGGCTATCAAGGGGCCATGCCCTGGGCCATGAGGACAATCCTACCTAGAGGGTGGCAAAGTCCATGTTTAATTCTATCTCCCTCCACCAAGAGATTTGGTCCACTTCTCTTTTCCTACCAATAGAGCATGACTTTTGTATTCTTGATTGTCCAGCGTTTTTTTGAGAACCATACTCATTGCAGCCTTCTGCAGTTTTACTCTCTCTCCACTCCAATAAAGAGGTTGTATACAGTGTAGGATTTCTCCCTCCTCTTGCTGCTGAGTCTTTCCCCATGTTCTGTGCAATTTTCTTTTTCTAAAACTTCAGATCTTAATTTTGATTATATTAAGTTAAAAAGTTTTTGTACAAACAAAACTAATGTCGCCAAGATTGGAAGGGAAGCAGAAAACTGGGGAAATGTTTTTTACATTTAAGGGTTCTGATAAAAGCCTCATTTCTAAAATATATAGAGAATTGATTCAAACGTATAAGAATACAAGCTATTCTGCAATTGATAAATGACCAAAGGATATGAACAGATGATTTTCAGTTGAAGAAACTAATGCCATTTCTAGTTGTATGAAAAAATGTTCTGTCACTATTGATTAGAGAAATGCAAATTAAGAAATTCTGAGGCACCTTTACACCTCTCACATTGGCCAAGATGACAGGAAAAGATAATGACGAATGTTGGAGGGGATGTGAAAAACTGGGACACTGATTCATTGTTGGTGGAATCATATATTAATCCAACCATTCTGGAGAACAATTTGTAACTATGCTCAAATGGCTATCAAACCGTGCATACCCTTTGACCCAGCAGTGTTTCTACTGGGCCTATATCCCAAAGAGATTTTAAAGGAGGGAAAGGGCCCCACATGTGCAAGAATGTTTGTGGCAGCCCTTTGTGTAGTGGCTAGAAACTGGAAACTGAAAGGATGCCCATCAATGGGAGAATGGCTGAATAAATTATGGTATATGAATGTTATGGAATATTATTGTTCTATAAGAAACAATCGGCAGGATGATTTCAGAGAGGCCTGGAGAGACTTGCATGAACTGATGCTGAGTGAAATGAGCAGAACCAGGAGATCATTATATATGGCAACAAGATTATATGATGATCAATTCTGATGGACGTGGCTCTCTTCAACAATGAGGTTATTCGAGGCAATTCCAATATACTTGTGATGAAGATAGTCATATACATCCAGAGAGAAGACTATGGGGACTGAATTTCAATAACAACATAGCAGTTGGTCTTGGTCTTTCTAGGAGTCTCCTTGAGGATGGATTCAGTGCTCTAGAGGAGGATCTGTGGACACCAGCGCTGCCTCCAGGAGCATATGTCCCTGGTTCCCCATGTTATTCCTGGCTCTGGCCTTTGGGACCCTGTTCCATGTCACAGTCCTTCACATACCCAAACACAGCTCTTCTCTGCCCTCCTGAACCTCCTTTTTTCATTCATTCTTTCTTTTTTAAAATTTTATTCCTTTCTAAATTTTTAAATAGTATTTTATTTTTCCAAATATACACAAAGGTAGTTTTCAACATTCATCTTTATAAAACCTTGTATTCCAAATTCTTCTCCTTCCCTTCCCCTCCTCCCCTAGACAGCAAGTAATCCAAATGTCCAATTGAATATGTACAATTCTTTTATAAATATTTCTACAATTATGCTGCAAAAAAAAATCAGATCAAAAAGAAAAAGAGAAAAAAACAAAATGCGAGCAAGCAACAACAAAAAGAGTGAAAATGCTATGTTGTGATCCACACTCAGTTGCTACAGTCCATCACAAGACCATTGGAACTGATCTGAATCATCTCATCATTGAAGAGCCATGTCCGTCATAATTGATCATGACATGGTTTGTTGCCTCTGTGATCGATGATCTGGTTCTATTCACCTCCTTCAGCCTCAGTTCACGTCGGTCCCTCCAGAGCCTTCTCTTTTCTGGCACCTTCAGTTGGTTTTCACAGGGGACTCGAGCCCATCCCCGTCCCAGCTGGCATCTCCGGGCACTTTCAGCTTATTCCCAGCCTTCTCAGGTAGATGATCCAGAGCCAGCTCTTCCTTTCTGGGAGGTGGGATTTTTGGAAATCGCCTTCTAAGACCTAGCCCAGGATTCATCTCGGAAATTCTTTGGGTGAGCTGATTCTAGCCCAGGACTCGTCTTGGGTGAGCTGATTCTGTTGTGTAGCGCATTGGCTGTCCCTGCCAGGTTTGGGTTGGCTCGGACTCTGCGTGTGCCATTGATGTTTTACTCAAGTCATTGCCAAGGAAGATAAGCAGACCCTTGAGCACACTGCTGGAGACCTCCTGCCGGGCCTGCCCCCAGGGCTCTGGGGATCTGTTCTCCTGTGTCGCTCTGTCACCAGACAGCGCATATCTCTGCATCTTTTCCCTCAGACCTTTTGTCAGATGCTTGGCTAAAATCTAGCACAGAACTTGGGTGGTATTGCAGTGTTGGACTCGGAATTAGGAAAACCCGAGCCCAAATCTCCCTCAGACAGTTCCCAGCTGTGGACCGTGGCCAAGGCACTTAATTCTTCTCACCCTCAGTTTCCTAATCTATAAAATGGGGGTAATGATTATACCTTGCTTTGTTAAGAAGACCAAATGATGTCAAATGCTTTGCAAACCTGAAGGTGCAACATCAGTGCTGGCTCCTAGTTTAGGAACCCTTTTAAGAAGGAACTAAGGCATGTGGGACCAAAGTACCACAGAGAGGTGGGTCGCTGGAGGATAGCGGTATTTACAGCCATCTCCAGGCATCTTCTTCCACGAATACCCTCCATCATTCTTCAAAACACCAGAGCAGCTCCTGAGCTCACTGGCGCCAAGAGGACAAAAAGCGGGCCGACTTCTGGGGCCACAGCATGGGGCTGCCTTGGCTGGCGCCCAGTGTCCGGCGTCTCCCCCCAACAGCCATGTCGGCTTATCTCCAGCCTCCTGCCCTCAGAAGCAGTCTCCACAAAGACAAGGCTGTGAGTTCGGGGCCTCCAGTTCCTAAACCGCTCCTGGCTTCCTGCCGAATCTGCCCGGGCTTGTTGCAAAGGTGAAGGGAATCAAGTCGTCAGGCTCCATTATTTTTTATCCATCCACCTCTTAGACCATTTGCTTTCTGGAACGATCTCCAGGGGCTCCTGGGGCCCATTTTCTTTCTTTTCTCTTTGGTCCTTAAGGGACTGAGCATTCTCACTACTTCATAGGTTCTCGTCTGAAAGGGAAGTGATTGGAATACCAGACTTCTCTTAGACAAGCCCCTGACCCTTTATTAAGCACCTACTGGATGCAGCACCTAAGCAAGGGGAAACAAACAGAGGCACAACACAGCCCCTGCCCTTGTGGAGCCCAGGCTAGTCTGTCTCTGACACGGAAGGAAGGAGCTCCTCTGCAACTTTGCTGGAAAGTTGTGATCAGAGGGGAAACCTTGGGAGGGCGAGTGACCCAGTCAGAGGGAGGTAGTTTGGTCTTACATGTAATTTTATCTAATTAAAAACAACCTAAAAGGTTACATTGGCAATCTCATTTACTTTTCTGAATTACACAATTAGGAAGATCCCTCTGATTTAAAATAATTATCTTTTCAGAGGAAATCATTGGTTACTAGTTCAGGCCTTTGAGCACATACTGAACTTATTTTTATTCTTCTTAAACCAAAATGTCTCTCCTTTTGTTTGAAATACGGTGGTTTAGAAGGCTGGTTCATTTTCTGGGGCTTTGTAGTATTTGACCTGGTACTAGTGGTATTCTGTAATAAATAATGAGTCTTCTATTTTAAAGAATATGAGGTCCACTTGCATGGTATGAGTTAATAAGAATCCTTCAGGAATATCTTGAAGAATAAAGTATATGGTAACTGCAAAATCTTAGGTGGAATTCTACCATAAGTAGAAGGGGCATATTGCATAATCTTTTGAGTTTCTATGGTTTAAAAAATGACTGGAAGCTTAATAACTATTAAAATCAATCAGATAAACAAAATATTACACAAAACCCTTAACCTTGCACCAAAAAGACCAAATGAATTGAAAACAAACACCCCCAAAGCTTACTATAGTCTAAATCCCTTTCTAATTCTATCAGAAGTTCCCATACCTTTGACTTATTTTCTTTTTAAAAAAATATAATTGTTAAGAACATCCTTATGGATTCTTTTATGCAAATTTCACTTTGCATCACTTCATAAAAGTCTTCCCATATTTCTTTATAGTATTTATACATTTTTAATAACATCACATTTTTATTTTATTAACATCATAATTTATTCACTTTCTAATCATTGTAAGTATATATAAAGATATATATATATATATACGCACATAGAAATAACTGCATTATATTTATTATCTGTTTCTTTTCCTGTTATAAAAAATATCTGTGAATTTTTTTTTGTTCTAATAGGGATTTTTCTTCTTTTTATAATTTTAGAATTGTGTCCTTAAGACTGAATTTCAGGTCTAAAAGATATGATCCATTTTGTCACTTGTGTTGCGAATTGCCCAAGTGCCCCCTGAAATATTTGCCACTACTCTTCAGTCCTACTAAAAATATAATTATCATGCTTTCCCCCCCCCATAGTCCCAGCAACATTGAATTTTACAATTGTTTGCCATTTTTGTCATTTTTATTTATGGGACTTAAGCTGGTATGTTTTTGGGGGGTCTTGATTTGTATTCTGATTACTGGGGGGTCTTCATTTGTATTCTGATTATTGGGAGATATGAGGAACATCTGTTCTGGTACAGAACATTTTCTTTCCTTGTAAATAACCTATTCATGCACTTTGACCATTACTCTGTTGAGGAGTATGTATTATTACTCTTGGAAATATATATCAAACAATAAGCAACTATTAAATGCCTAAAAAAAAAAGTGTCCTATCATCTCGGTATTCAGACACTAGGGATGATGGCAGTTCCTCATAGATTTGGTATTTTCTGTTATTTTTACTGCAACTGTTTCCCCCAGTCTTTCCTTTCTTTTATTTTATGCCTTGTGATATACAGTTCTTTTTTTACACAATTAAACCATTGATTTTGTTTCTAAAGTTTCCATTTGATTAATAATTTTTTTTCATAATTAAGGCAAGTACATTATTTAATGAAAAAATTCAACAAAAATTTGAATTACTTATCAAGTTAACATTTTTGTGCCATATAGTACGAAAAATAGATCCAAATTATTATTTTTATTCATATGACTATCTAGTTTTCCCCATTCAGTTTTGACTAGTGATTTTCAAACATGTTTTTTTTAAATAAGATGTCAATATTACATATATATACATATATAGAATAGATAGATAGATATCTATATATATACACACTTTAGAAAAATAGGGAAATCACTCAATGAAACAGAATTTAGGATCCAAAGAGTTTTTATAATCATTGCTTTATTTGGGATCTACTTAATCTAGTCGCCCATTCAAAGAACTAACCTGTTGTTATTTTGATTGGTGTGAAATCACTTGGGATGTGCTGAAATTTTTACTCTCTTTACTTGAATGCAGGGTGAGGCTGGGAATGTGTGACTCTGTTTGAGTAGCTGTGTGACTGGGGGGGGAAGTAAGGGGCCTTCTCTGAATTTCATTTTCACCATCTGTGAAATAAGAAGCTCGGGCTTCATGGCCACTGATGGCCCTTCCAGACCCTGGATTTTAAGATCAGTAGGACAAAATGTCTTTAAGTAGAACCAATAAGTGAAATGACAATCTTCATTATTACAGTAAAGGCATTCATTTATTTTCCAGTCTTATTACTTCAAATGATTCAATATAAATAATATTTGTGTAGTGAACAAAACATGGATTGAAATCTTAATAGAAATATCTGTTACCTTAGAAAATTAACTTTCATATTTTGTTGACTTTTATTAAATGTGAATTAATTTTTGTTGGCAGGGAATTTTAAGTCTTGAATATTGCGTGGGCATCATTGGTGGAAAACCCAAGCAGTCATATTACTTTGCTGGATTTCAAGGTTAGTGATTTAATAAGATTATGTTTCTTCACAGTTTTCTTTAAAAACCCAGGAAGTTAATATGGGATCACTTGGAAACAAGATGATTAAGATAGCCAAACGAGGGCCTTATTAATTCATCAGCTCCACTAAAGTCCACTCATTTGTCATTTGCTCTACAGAGTAATTGGATTCCGTAAAATGTATGTTTAATTTCAGTTGTTGCATAAACAAGGCAGAATTGATGGCTTCACAAAACTTTGGAAGCCGTTGCTGTTCCAGTCTGGTGGTTGCTACTTGCAGATTTACTTTTTAGCAGTTTTTAGTGGTGCTAGTTGATGTTACAATGACAAGCAATATGAGTTTCCTGTCAGGATTACATAGTACAATACATTTTTCATATGCAAACTCTAGAATATAATTGTGTGTTTGTAAAAGTAATTTTATCACCAAAAATTAAATGACAGCCTCATCACTTTATAAAAATTCTGCTTATACAAGCATATTTGATTATGCAAAAGTTAATCTGTCCTGTGAAAACCTCTGTTTCACTCAATGAGTATCAGTCTGGCAAGCTGTTATTCGTAGGAGGTTTTAAAAAAAAAACTGTTCTACATAGAAATTGGATTGTAAGCACTGTAATAATAAGGTGTTTTTTGAATTACTTGTCTTCTGTTTGTCCTTGTAGATGACAGTTTGATATACATGGACCCTCATTACTGCCAGTCTTTTGTAGATGTCAGCATAAAGGATTTCCCTCTTGAGGTACTACGGATTAAGAGTTGGTCCTGTTTTCTTTCCATATGAATCAAATGCTAATTATTTAGAGATGCTCTAGCGAGCTGTACTTTTATGGCATTGGGGTTACCTATGTTCATCACTGCTTTACTCCTTGTAAAACCATAATAAACAAAAACGGCCAAAGGTTAAATACTTGATGCGGAATTTTAATTTATGATATACTTAAGACTTCATTTATCTTTGTCTCTTTCTTGTGGATACCGGAACCTCCCTGCTCCCCCACCTCTCCCCAATCCCCTAATATAAATGATCAAGACTCCAAGTAATTTTCTTGAAAAGACAGCTGGGTTGTACCAAAGACCTTACAGAGTTAGGCAGATTTAAAGGGGAAAAAAAGGAAAAACATAAAGAGACCAAGTGGGGGAAGGTCTGGGGTGGTAGATTGAGGGAGGAAAATGTGTCTTGTTAGGTAACAGGCATGCTGGTTTAATTAATTTTAAATGTAATATGTTAATTATAATTCATTTTCTTTTTAAAAGGAATTTTAAGGCTTTAAATTTTTTTGCTTTAGTTGTTTACTCTAGTCTAAGAGTTCTTTGCCTTTTCCATGTCTCAGACCCTTTAGCAGACAGTCTGGGGAAGCCTCTGTGGACCTTTTCTTAGAGTAATATTTTTAAATGAATAAAATAATAGGAAATCAGTTCTATTGAATCATTATCCAAATGCTTAAAAATCAAGTTTATACAATCCAAGTTAAGAATATTTTGTATCTCCATTTTTTATATCTAGTTTTTTTTTATATCTCTGTCATTCTATCTAGCATCATACATTAGAAATTTTGGAAGATATGTACATGAGGCATATGTTTATTGTTTTTTCTCTTAAGAGTTGTTCCTATTAGCAGGGTTTGAAAATTTTTTTAAATTAATTTTATTGATTTTTAAAAATATATCACTAAAATGTTCCCCAACATTCTTTCCCTTTATCCTCCCAGAGAGGTAGCCCACATAATAAGCAAGTTTTTCAAAGAAAAAAAGGGAAAAAATGAGCAAAACTGCTCAGTACATTCAAAAATTCTGAAAACTCTGCATTGTCCCTCAAGCAGGGCCTCCTCTCTGCATGATTGGTGTCTTCCCAAGTTGCTTTGGGAAGCGGGCTTGTTCTTGGGAGGTTTGCCATATTCTCCTTGGACAGTTTCGTGGTTGTTCTTTCCATTTACATTGTTGAAGTCATTGTCTAGATTGGTTTCTTGGCTCTAGTAGATTTTTTTTTAAAATTCTTTTTAACCATGTTTTCTGAATTTCAAGGACCTGATGTGAAATTGGAAAGGGAATATTTAATATTTTTTTATATTTCAATACTTCTGATAGCCTAGCCAATGTTGGCTGCTGATGTTTCTGCTTAACTGTGTTGGACTTTCCACATTGTCATTCTTTTCCTTTTTCAAAAATAAATTTTATTTGTTTAAACCTTGTTTTTACTCCTCAAAACCCTCACCCTTCTCAGAACTATCCCTTGTGATAAAGAAGTAAAACAAATACACATCTCAGTCATATCTGCGTGTGTCTACTTAAACATCTGTGGTCTACTTTCTCTGTAAAGAGAGAGAAGTACATTCATTATTATTTCTCCAGAGGCCAAACTAGTCATTATTGTTCAGACTGCTGATGTCTTTTAGTATTGTTTTTTTTTCTTAAAATTTTTTTCAGTAAAGAAAAATTTACTTTTCATACTTCCTATCTTCCATCTTCCCCCAGTTTGAAAATGAAAGAAAGAAAAAAAAAACATTTACTTCTTCTATAAACATGTATTGCCAGGTAAAACTTAATTCCTACATTGGCCATGTCCAAAGATGTATGTCTTAGTCTGCACCTAAGTGCATTAGCTCTCTAGTAGTACTTTCTTTCCTTCTAAGACCTCTGGAGTTATGGTTGGTCTTTCCATTGATCAGAATTCCAAAGTTTTTAAAAGTTGTGTGTCTTTACAATAATTTTTACTTTACAAAGTTTTCCTTAGAATTATTTCCTCTTTTAGTCTACTTGTCTGCTCATTTTCCCTTTGCTTTCTATTTTCATCTTGAGTGAAATGTATTTTTGTACCAAATTCTGTATGTTTGTGTATTTTTGCCACCTTTGACCAATTCAGATGAGTTAGATTCTAGTATCAATTGCTAAGCCATTTCCTTCTTGATTGTATATAATTCTTATTTTTCTCGTTATGTGATTATTTTCTTTTTTTTTTTTAATTTTTATTTTATTTGCATAACATGTGTGGGTAATTCTTCAACAATAACCCTTACATAGCTTTCCGTTACAAGTTTTTTCCCCCCAACTCCCCACCCCTCCCCTAGATGGCAGGATATCCACTACATGTTAATTATGTTAAAATATTGGCAAATCGAATATATGTATACATATTTCCAAACTTATCATTGGTGTGCAAGAAAAATCTTATCTACACAAACGATATATCAGATAAAGGAAACACAATGTAAGCAAACATCAATCAAGGAGTATGAGAATGTTATGTTGTGGTCCACATTTCGCATCCCTCTCTCTGGGTGTATATGGCTTTCTTCAGTGAACAATTGGAGGTGGTTTGAAACATTTCATTGTTGAAGAGAGCCATGTCCATCAGAATTGATCGTCATATAGTACTGTTGTTGCTGTGTATAATGATCTCCTGGTTCTGCTCATTTCTATGTGATTATTTTCTTCATCCTTCCTCTCCTTTCCACTCTGCCTTCCCCACAGTATATTTCTTTTCTTTTTCTCTTCCATTCTTCATTTGAGATCATGACAACATATCCTTCTCAGGCCCTCTGTCAAATTAGTCTCCTTCTATATCCCTTATAATGATAAGAGTTCAGAGGTGACACAAGTCTCATCTCATAAACATTTATCTTTTTTTAGTCCTTTATGATTTTTACTTTTTCACTTTTTTTCTCTTTCATGATTCCTGTGTTTGTGACCTTCAGAGTTTCCATGCAACTCTGATCTTTTCATCAGAAATATCGAGAAATCTTCTATTTCATTAAAATTCCATTTTTAGATAGTTTCTGAATTCTTTCTGGCTTCTTGCAATGTTTTTTTCTTTAATCTAGAAGCTCTGATTTTAGTTATAACATTCCTGGGAGTTTTCATTTTGGAGTTTCTTTCAGGGAATGACTGGTGGATTTTTTTCTATTTTCATTTTGCCCTTTGGTCCAAGAGATATGTTTGGGCTTTTAGGATATCTTGAAATAATTTTGGCTCTTTTTTTTCTTGGTCATGGTGTTCAGATAGTGAATGATTCTTAAATTTTTCTCCTTGATTTCTTTTACAGATCAGTGTTTTTGTTAGGAGGAGATAACATATTTTTATATGTGTGTGCATATATGTATATACATACATACAATACATATATGTGCATATGTATACATATATATCATACACCAGTAATATATATGTATATGTGTGTTTATGTGTATGTATTTCAGTCTTTTTTTTTTTTTTTTTTGCTGAGGCAATTGGGGTTAAGTGACTTGCCCAGGGTCAC
This sequence comes from Myrmecobius fasciatus, assembly GCA_023553655.1. NCBI lineage: Eukaryota > Metazoa > Chordata > Mammalia > Dasyuromorphia > Myrmecobiidae > Myrmecobius > Myrmecobius fasciatus. The sequence goes on along the minus strand of JAJPUD010000372.1, from coordinate 650,446 downwards.
ACAGCTGTTACGTGTCTGAGACCAGACTTGAACTCAGGTCCTCCTGACTTCAGGGCTGGTGCTCTATCCACTGCGCCACCTAGCTGCCCCTGTATTTCAGTCTTTTGACTTTGTTTTAGTATTGCTTATCTTATAGAATCTGTAATTTCTGTTTGCTCTGTTCTAATTTTCAGGGAGTTTGATGTTTGGGTAAAGTTCTGTATTTCTTGTATCAACCTAACAATTTACTTTTTAACTCTTTTTTTTTCTACCATTTCTTATTCCTTTTATGCTTTTACCTTGGTTTTTTCATTTCATTTCTAAAAAAAAAAAATTTAACTCTTAAAAAAACAAACTTGCTTCCTCTCTTCCAGGAATTCAAGTGGAGTCTGTGTGCCCGCTGGCTTTGTCTGAGGTTTTGCTTGTTTGTTTGGGAGTCATTCTCTTCTTCTGGGTTGCTGTTGTTGTCACCATGTCAGATTTTTGGTGGCCTCTTTTCCTATTTGCTCCTTCTTGCAGCTTCTCTCCTGACCTCATATTCTTTTGGTCAGGGCCAAGCGGTGCATCTCTGGAGATGTCGGGGCTGGTCCCGGTGTTCTTTCGGAGCATTTAGTGTTGACTTGCTTCATTACATCCGGGACAGTGGCGGCTGACCCAGTCTTCTCCTTGCCCTTCGGTTCTGAGCTCTGCAAGCCCCTGAGGATGGTCTCGGTCTGAGCCCCGTGCATGGGGGCTTGCCCCCACGGATATTGTGGCAGACTGTTGCTGGACTCTCAGGCTGGGGGTCAGTGCAGAGGGTCGGACCTGCTAGTCCTCTCCGGGGACGCTCACCCTGCTTGTTGTAGGCCGGGTGGGAGATGACGAAGTCTGCACTGGGTTGGGGGGCATTGCAGGGGCCAATCCAGCATGGCCGGCATGAGAGATAGTCATGTGTTTAGGGTGACTTGTGGATGAAGAGCCTGAGAAGATGGCGTTGCCCTCTGTGATAATAGGGATGGAGGGATGGGAAGGCGGTTTCTGCTTTGGACAAAGATGGCTGCTGGTCATCTAGTTGGAGGTGTCTGAAGGAGACACAAGCTTGGAGATCAGCAGAGAGACTGGTGCACAGAGATGGTCATTCAGGCCGTGGGAGCTGGCGAGACCACCAAGTGGTCTAGAGGCAGAGCAGGAGAGGGCCAAGGGGTCACCTGTGGTGTGAGCCCCTGTGTGAGGAGCCCGAGAAGACGTCATCAACAGTGCTTTAGGCCAAGGCCTCCTGCCTTGGGCTCTGATGCTGGTGTAGTGTTTTTAAATTTGGATAACTGTATTTCGGAATGATTTTTTGGCAAACTTGTGTCTTTTATACATTTAAAAACATGATTCTGAGAAGGGCGCCAAATTCTTTGCCGTTCTGCCAAAGGAGTTCACGACCCACTAAGGGTTCAGAACGCTTGTCTCAGGAAGATCCATTTTGCTGGAGTCATGTGAAGGAGAAGAATCAGGTATTGCAGGAGTTGGGGGTAAAGTCACAAAGGTCTCAACAAGGGCGGCAGGGAGGAAGTGGGAAAGGAGAGGCGAGCGGGGGAGCTAGTAAAGGAGACGTCTGCAGCATTGGGGAGCAGAGTGGAGGTGAGGGCAGAGGCAGACGGCGGACATTGCCGTGGGAGGAGTGCACAGTTCCTGAAAGCGGAGCTGCTCTGGGAGCCGGGGAGAAACTGTCTGTCGTCCTCAGGCCGCTGTGGCGGTGTGACCCCGGCCCGTCAGGCATTCATTTGTCCCAAGGCCAGGTCAGCCCCCCTGCCCATCTTACCCTCACACCATTTCTCTTCAGCATTTCCGGCTTTGCACACTGTCATTGTCCATCTTTCCTGTGATCCATAAGCCAGCCTTTTGAAGTCTGTGGTACATGTTGTAGCCATTTTCTACACACAATTTAAGTCTCCAGAAAACAACTCTTTTGGACGTAGTTTTCCGAGAGTCTCCTAGTCTGATGGGTAGAAAGACAAACCGGGATTATTAAGTGGTCCAGCTCGAGGGCAGAAGGTTGGCAGGTAGGAGAGCTGCTATTTGGAACTGGTGCCTTGTTTTCCCCGAAAAATGGTTCCCTGCGACCGAGGGCTCATTTTTGGACCTCTTTCGCTCTGATCGGAGTATAAGGTTTGCAAGATGGCGTCTCACCAGAGCTGGGGAAGAATCTAAGCAGTGTGTAGCTTCCCCCCTGCCCCGCTCCCAGCAGGCCGAGGGGTAGAGGCTGTGGTAGAAAACGTGTAACTCTAAAGTTGAACTTTTGAATCCTGATTTGTAACTCTGAGATTTTAAAAGTGTTTGAACCAAATTAGATGCAACGTTAGAAAGAGAGCTTAAACTTTCCCCAAACTTTATCGGCACCAAATGGGAACACAAGAGCAGGGGAGGCCCAGTGGGCTGGGCTTGTCTCTCCGCACTGATTCCTGAGAAAACATACTCGACAGCCCCCTTTCCCTCCCGGGCAGGCATGGCATTTCTGTTTGGCGTCTGATGTCATCAGGGTTCTGGTCACCTGAGCCAAGCACCCGTCCATCCTGAAGGAGGCCCAGGACCATCCATGTCTCGGGTGCGAGGGCCTAGGTTCCCTCCTGCAGTGTGCCCTCCGCCTTGTGTGGATGGAGAATCTGGTTACCATAGTCATCAAGAGTGGCCTTGAAGGGGAGAGGAAGCCCTGAAAGAGCTGAGGAGGGGTGCAGAAGCCCTTGGGAGAGCCCCAGGCATGGCACTGCCAGGGAAGAGGCAGGCTGGCCAGGACCCACACAGTCGGGGCCAGGGCAGTCGGGGCCTGGGCAGGGGTGACATGGGCATGAACGAGTCAGAGGCTCCAGGGTTGGGGAGAGCACATCCTCTGGGCGGTCCAAGCCGAGCCTCCTCCAAGTTCTTGACTCTCTTCTTGGCCCTGGGCTGGCTGGTAAGCTCCTCCACACCTCAGTGCCAAGGTGGGAGGCAGGTACTGGGCAGGAACAGAGGGCCCGGAGCCGCCGGCTCTCCCACTTTGCAGCAGTGGATCCTGAGGTGTGGCCCTCGCCAATACAAGGAGGAGAACCCTGCTTCCGCCATCTTTTTGTGGGCTGAGTGTGGGGGGGCTCCTGGGAGCAGACAGATGCACATGCTTGCACCCCACAGGGCCTACCCTGGGGCAAGCTAAGGCTGGCTTTGGGTCAGAGTCTGAGAAAGTCTTACACTCACCAGTTAGGTAATGTCCAGCGGCAGTGTAATTTTTTTTTTTTTTTAAAGATAATCCATTGAAATAAATAAATAGGAGCTGTTCAAATCCAGGGTGGCTCTTCATTTTAAGTTAAAATGAAAAGCAATACAGGAAGGGTTACCTTCTGGACATTAGTCCTCTTAAAGTGCGAGATGGGAGCTTTTAAAAATTGGGACTTCCTGGAACCTGACTGCCAGTGACATAATCCATCTTGATTACACGGTGTAAGTTGGCAGCTAGGTACTGTAGGCTTGTGTCTAAACATAGTGTGGCGAAGTTCTTATGGTTGATTGGACAATATTTTGAGAACTGACTTAGCCTGTAATAAACAGAAATCAATCTGAATTATAAATTCATATTTTTTTTAGTTCAAAATCTGCTCGAATGAATAGAAGCATATACAGCCTCAACTTTGAACAATTCTAAGCAAGTCCTAGCATTAAATTAATGATAGCCCATAATGCTTTGAAAGTAACTTTCATTTTAATGTTTATATAATTATTTCTTTGAACTTTGAAGGAGATGCAAGATTTTGAGAGGGGACAATGAAGAAGGACATTCTAGGGGTGGGCAGCAACTTCTTAGTGTCCTCTGGAATATGGAAGATGTAGAAGAGTGGGGTCTGAAACGGGGCAGGCAGGTAGGCTTTTTTGCAGAGTGGAAGTAGGCCTGTGAAGGGAGAGATCTTTCTCTTTCAGCTCCTTCTCTGTCTCCAGCCTCCATTGGAGCCCAGAGAAAGAGCTTGGGCTTGCTTTGTGTAAGAACCATTGGAGTAGGGAGATCAGTCATATCATGTAGACCCGTCAGATAAATCCATTGATAAAGAATTAGTTGCCATTGAGATTTTTTTTGTGTTGTTTTATGTTTTATGTTGTATGTTTTATGTTTTATGTCCATGTTTTATTGAAGGACGTAACAACTTTCCAGCTTTGGATCATGGAAGGAAGCGTCTCAGATTTTTCCTAACGTAATCTGACTTGATTGTAAACTTTGTGATTTAAATACAGAGTGTCCCCAAAGTCTTAATGCAGTGCTAAACTATTGCTGCTGAAAACTGTACTGAGACTTTGGGGACACCCTGTTTTAGACTAGTTAGGTGCATTTGTGGTCTGTAGTCCAGCATAGTTGTACCCCTGCAGATGTAATTCAGAGAACCAATATTTACTTAGTGCCCAATTGATGGCAAGTGGAGGAGGAGGAAGAGGGGTAGAAGGAGTTTGAGAAAGAGAGGAAGAAAGGGGGAAGAGGAGGAAGGCTTTTTAGGCAATAGGGAGAGAGCTTGTATAAAAGGTGCTGAGGGACAGCATATGGAAACTGTTGGGAGTGCAAACTTTTAGGGGGCATATATTTCCCTTAATCTGCAAGATGACACTGATAACTAATAATTAATAAAAGATTTGTGTAGAATTGAATATACATAGTATTGAAATATAATTCTGTGCTTTGGAGAGGGCAGGTTCAGAAAGGTTTTGCTTTTTTGAATTTAAATCTGAGAAACAGGAAGCATGGCTGTGTTCCCCATCCTAAATGATGGTTCCCGTTATGTAAAGCCCATAAAAAGAAAATATGTCGCTTTCATCTCCTAAAGGAGTTTTTTTTTTCCCTTCCATTGCAGTCATTTCATTGTCCTTCTCCAAAAAAGATGTCGTTCAGAAAAATGGACCCTAGTTGTACTGTAGGATTCTACTGTAGGAACATCCAAGACTTTGAGCGAGCTTCGGAGGAAATCACAAAGGTAACGGTTAACATTGTTTGGGACCTGACCATGCTTTAAATGCTGCCGCAACAGAATGAGTGATCAAGGGGGTTTTTGAGGGATCACCCCTTAAAAGCTCACAGCCTGTGCCTTGTGAAATTTTGATATTATTGAACTGTTCTCCCTCTTCTACATGGTTGTATATACATGCACACATGTTAACAATATTGATCGAATTGGTGATGAATTGCAAAAAGTAAATAGAGAAATATGGACCATAAAAAAAGGTTTTCTTTTCAGGTGGGAGACCTAAAACCACCTCCAATGACCGTGGAACTAGTGGGCCACTAGGTGGCACTGTTGAAATAAAAATCTTTCTGCAAACTGCTGCCCTTGTGCAAGCAATTAGATTATATTCTATTTGAAGAGGATTTTAAAAGGGCAATCCCTTAGGGGTAGAGGAAAAAATTAATGAAGGATTTGATCAAACCAAATTGTGCATTATTTCTTGTTAGTCCAAGTGCTTCTTTGATTTTTAAAAGAGAAAATGGTATTTTTGGATTCTGCAGGACTAAGTAGGATTGTTACCTTCCAGTAAACTTCCCTAATCAGATCTATTTCATTTAAAGGAGATTTGAAATAGGTTTATTTAACTTCTTCTCATTATCTTTAAACTTGTACATTTTTCTGGTCTCTGAATACTGCTACGGCGTTTTCTGAGCTGTAACGGCCAGTAGTCCTTATGCTACTGAACCTCAGGAGAATTAGTTCATTGGGAGCCAAGGCTCATAAGGACTAGCAGCCTCCACTGGCTTTCGATACCAGGTCTTTATGTAACTTTTTAAAAAACAAAACATGATGATATTTTTAACGTTGAATTTAAATAGAGTAGTCAGTGGCTCATGATTAATTTTTATTGCCAATTAACTTTTGATCTGAAAATTGACTCTGAAGATACAAAAACATTTTTCAACAGTGAGAAAAATCAAATGACTAAAGTTAAACCCAAAGTTTCCTGTAAGTTATGTTTCGTTTACATGAGCTGCCATGTAAAAGAAGAAATTTAATACGGACATGGCAGAAAAATGAATGAGGAGGGCAGAAAATGAGCTATGTGAGAACCTTTTCTTCAGCTTCATTTTTCAGTTGTCTTCCCTTTCAGTCTCTTTTCAAGATGGCAGGCCAGGAACGCTGAAACGTCTGTTTTCCCAGTTCTGGTGTCTCCTATTTGACAGTATCAGATAAGAGTCTCTATCTAAAACTATTAGTGAATGGGATGGAGCTTTTTTTCTTTTGTCTTGATAAGACCGTGAAGCAGATGTTAAAACAGAAACACTTACTTAGATAAAAGTAGCAATAATAATAATAAAAGCTAACATTTCTTATAGTATTTAAGGTTCACAAAGTGCTTTCCAAATATAATCTCTTATATTCACACAACAACCCGAGGAGGTAGGTGCTGTTATTATTTCTCTTTTACAGGTGAGGAAGCTGAGACAGACAAGTTAAGTGACCTGCCCAGAGTCACCCAGCTGGGAAGTGCCTAAGGCTGGATTGGAGATCCAGGCCCGGCGCTCTGTGCCCTCTGGTGCCCCCATTGCCGGTGTAGACACCAGCATTCTTCACCCACTTCCCAAGGTCAAGAGGGATCCTTGTAGCCCTCAGCATGAAAGCATATGGTTTTCTCCTTTAAAATGGTGAAGCCATAACTACTCCATGTATGGGGCCTAACTTCTTTCACTAGATGTGTGTATGTACACACACAAGCCCCATATATATACACATGGACACACAAACACCACACACACATAGGTGTAGACACAGATACGTATGTACCACATATACACACAGACACACAAACAGCACACACATGCAGGTGTAGACACACAAACACCACACACACACACGTAGGTGTAGACACATACACACACGGGCACCCATATACACAGACATATATTTTATGTGCACATACACACATATCTATTATCCTTTAACTCCCTAGTTTTGGCAGATTACATTCTCACTTGGGAAACATAACACAAAATAAAGAGATCCCTGGAACTTAGAAGCTCTGAGTGAAAGGCTGTGCAGTATCTGTCTCTTGCTCCCTCAGACTCAGGCTCAGTTTCTGCACCTATAAAATGGGTTAATAATCTCCACCTCTACCACATAGGAGAGTTGTAAAGAATGAAGGAAATAATCTCTATGAGAATGTTTTGAAAGCAGTGAAACACTCCATAATTGGAGTAATGGGTTCAGGGAGAGAGTGCTGGGCAGAGTCCACAAGTCACTGATATTTTTTTGGCCTCAATGTCCCCATATATAAAGTGATGGGTTGGGCCCAGTGACCTCTGAGGTCCTTTACAACTTCAAACCTATAATTCTGTGAAGTGTGATGCTTATGCGGCAAAACATGTAGCACGCTAGTTATTGTTTTAGTTTTTGTTTTGTGAGGTAATTGGGGCTAAGTGACTTGCCCAGACTCACACAGCTAGGGAGTGTGAAGTGTCTGAGGCTGAATTTGAATTCAGCTCCTCCTGACTCCAGAGCTCATGCTCTCTGCACTCTAGCTCTGTTCACCCAGCCGCCCCTAGAGGATTTTTTAAGACTGGACCACAAACTCTGGTCTGACTGCTGGGGTAGAAGCAAGTAAGAAATCTGATGTGAGAAGGAATTGTGTCTGGTGACTCCCTCTCCCTTGACTCAGAGATCCGCTACCAGGTCCAGAGCGTGGTTCCAGAACAAGCGGGCCCTTGTGTTCTTTTTGGAGGGGAAGGCATTGGATTGCCTCACCTTTAAAAATTACTTCTACCTTTTCTTTTTACATCCCCTTGAGTTTTAAGTTATTCCTTTCCAGAAGAGCCATCCTTTATTTAAAAAAAAAAAAAAAGGAATTAAAAAGCCCCATCTCAGCACAAAAAACACAGCAGCCACATCCGCCATTTTGTTCTGCAGTTCCACCTCTGCGGAGGAGGGAGAGAGGCACATGCTATATTTCTTTTGGGAATCACGCTCAGCTGTTCTAATTTCACAGTATCCTCATTTTCTCCACTTCAGTTTTAGGCATTGTGCCTGTCGTTTCCTGGTTCTGTTTCCTCTCCTCGGTATCAGTTCATAGAAAGCTTCCCATGCTTCTCCTTATTTTTATTATGGGATTTTTGCTCCTAGCTCATCTTTAATAACTTTTTTTCATTCATTTAGTTCTAAAAAGTGCACTAACATTGCATTTCATTCACAAACCACACTTTGTTTAGGCCCATTCTTGGGCATCTATTTTGTTACCGTTTTTGCTACTTCAAAACTGTAGCAATAAGTGTTTGGGTGTATATGGCTTTCCTTTTTATCATTTCTCACCTTGGTGTCTATACTTTATTTGGGATCTCTAAGTCAAATGGAAGGGACATTTTAAATTACTTTTTTAGCATCACACTAGTCTAGAATGCCTTACTTTTAATTCATTTGGGCTAAAGCTTAGTAGTTGGGAAATTTGGAGAAAGGCAGAAAGCAAATTAAGACATCTGTTGAAGGGAGTTATTATTTCTCTTGGATCAGCCAACTTCTCAGAAAAAACATAAGATGCACAGATTCTGAGAATCCACCCCAAATGTTCACATGGAAGAATTTGGGCCCAACCTGTGGCAGAGCCTTCCGAGCTCATATTGGTCTGATCAGCCACGGCCGAACACACTAACTGGACTCCAGCATAATGATACTCTTTTGGTTCTCTGAGAATGAAAGACAGCAATCAGAATTAGCTAACTTCTATTAAGTAATAAAATTGTTAAATTCTAATTAGTGGCTTTTGATAATGATATTAAAAATCCATTGTCAATGAATAACTTGACCATTAGAAATTGAAATTTCATAGAGTTCATCCAAGTTCATAAAGACATAAAACCTTAGAGCTTAAAAGTACTCCAGGGATTACCTTGGCCAGACTCCTTTCAAAGGGGACCTTTCCACAAAAGTCTTTGTTGAGTGGTCATCAGGCCTGCATTGTGGAAACTCGCCACCTACAGAGAGAGACCATTCTCACAGTGGACTGTGCCCATGCTCTGGATGTACAGGGTCAGGGTAGCAGACACGTGAGAATTCAGAACTACTCCTATTTTGCTTCTGTTTTCTCTGTTAAGCAGAAAGATCTGGGTATTGTAAAATACAGAGAAATAAAAGTGGTTAATATGGAGTTGAACCTCAAGATAAATGAGATTATAATTAGAAAACTTAGCCAGCCATGACTTAGCCAGCCCAAACCACGAGCCCAGACAAATTCCCCTTTTGGATTGTGAAAGAATGGGTGTGTATGATGGCCAATGGGAGAGGAGACACAAGACTGAGGTCGGCCATCCTGAGTCTCATAAGAGGAAGGAGAATGGGGATTGGAAATAGTAACCAATGAGTTTGACTTCCAGTTGTTGGCAAAATGAGACGCTAATATTGTGAGATGGCCAGTGACCATCAGGAAGATCCTATCTGAGATCACAAAACTCAAAATGATATCATTGGGAAGTCAAATTCAGCAAACCTCAGGGTCACTGGATGCTGGTTCCCAACCTCACAGACTTTCAGAACTGGACACCTGAGCTTCCCAGGATTGTTCTCAGTCACCTGGTGCATGAGTCTCTGCTCTGCCCTCCTCCTGTGGGGATTCACGGAGGAGTTTCTGTGCCAATCTCCTGGTGCTCTAGCAGCCGTTCTGTCTTGGCTCCAGTGGCCTCTGGGCTCCCCCAGCCTCCTCCATGGAGCTTCCTTTAGAGCTTTCGCTGTCCAAGGTCCTGGAGCGAGCAAACCTGGAGCCCAAACATGAGTCAGAGCCACAGGGCTCCCCATCCGTGTCCCCCTGTGTCATCTTGGGGAAGAAGATTTCTGTTTCCTCATCTGTAAAATAGGCTTCTAAGGTCCCTTCCAGCTCTAAATCTAATCTGCTGGTATAGATCATGGTGGGTACATGTGGCCCCTAGGCTGTGTAAGGGAACTGCAGGCAACAGGAACCTCCCACTGCTTGAGTTCTTTAAGTTGATAATTTTGTGTGGCCCACAAATGATGTTATAAATACCCAAATGGTCCTTGGCAGAAAAAAAGCTCCCCACCTCTAGTCCAGATGCTAAAGTTGTCAGAGGACATTGGGCTCATTGCATCAAGTGCCAGAACATTGCAGAGATTCCTCCCTCCCTCTCTTTGTCTGTCTCTTTTCTGTTCTCTGTCTGTCTGTCCCTTTTGTCTCTCTTTCTCTCTGTGTCTCTTCTCTGTCTTCTGTCTCTGTCTCTTCTCTGTCCTGTTTCTGTGTCTCTTCTCTGTCTCTGTCTCTCTTACACACACACACACACACACACACAGGCTCATTGAGTTGGTCTGAAGTATTTCTAATTCAAGACAATTGCTGTGGATGGACGGGGAGCACTTGGGAAGTGGGCCAGGAGTTTCCACAACTATTTACTGTGCATGGGCCTGTGCTGAGAGCTGGAGATGTAGAGAAAGGTCCAACAGCTCTTGCCCCATGGGGCTCCCATTCTCATGACCCAGGTGAACCTCCAGGTCCATGTAGGCTCCTTATCCAGTAGATGAGGGGAAGGGGCCAGCAGCTGGGTAATGGGTAGCTGATGGAGACCAGAGGAACGGGCTGTCCTTGGCAGGGTCAGGGGGAGTAGAGTAGAGAACGGGGAAGGGGGTAAAGTGTTAGAAAATGTGAACATTGGCAAGGATCCAAGTTGTCCAGTTCTTGGGCCGCCCAGCAGAGGACCGTGTGTTTGATCTGGAGCTTCCTGGGTATGTGCTGGATATGGCGATGAGGCTGACACAGTCACTTCGGGGGCCCCTCTTCTGTTTGACAACAGTTGGATGTCAGGAGATGTCCAGGGCCTGAACTATGGGGGTATCCGGGTGAGGGGAGAGCAGAGAGCTTGTAAGGGTGTGGTCAGTGATATTTGTCATTTGATTGGTTATGAGGGGAAAGCAAGAGCTGAGCAAGTGAAGATAATGCTGAGTATCTTTGATTGAGATGATAGTACCTTCAGTGGCAATAGGCAGCATGGAGAGAGGGAAGTGCTTTGGAGAACAGATAGTTCCATTTTGGATTTCTCCCTTCTGACAATCTGAAGTTTATCCTTGAAATAAAATTCAGCTTTTAATGCCAGTGTTCTTCCAGTTATCCTGTAAATCATGGAATACTGTAATCTTTGAGGAATTAAAATTGTGGGTTCCCCAGAAGGGACATTTCTAGAACATAGTGTGTGAGGGCGAAAAAGATGCAGCCGAACTAGATCTTTAAAGAGCTTGGGGTCATGGAAACAAGAGTGTGGATGACAGGGGGAGGATCCAGCACATCGACAGACCCCCTTTAGACCATGTGCGGGTCTGGCCCTTGGTCAGAAGTTACAGGATGACAAGGCATGGAGGAGGCTCTGATCAGCTTTGTGGGAAGGAAAACCAGCCTTGAGGAGCTGGCCTCTCCTCTGGAGGAAGCTTTTCTGTGTCAGAGTCTGTCTGCCAGCATGCTGAGTGTTCTGACTTAGAAAGGGAAGCGACTAGAAAGTCAGTCTGGGACTTTGTGGCTCTCTTTGGATTCAGTGCTCCTGGGGGAAGTCTCCACCTCTTTGACCTTGACTGGTAATTCATTGTCCACTTCCTCTAGCTTGGTTTATTGAGCACCTGCTTTGTGTGAGGTTCTGGGGAAAGGTGGACGCAGATGCAGAAAAGCAAGACCCAAGGTAGTGCTGGAGTGGAAAGGGTGTTAGGAATGGCTCGGCTTCCCAAGCACTTCTGCCAGCCATCCCTTTGTCTCATCCTCCTTCTGTCTCCTCTCTGATGCCCTCCACCCACCCTGCCTGCCTGTTGGAGCTCCCCTTCTACTTGTTCCAAGCTCTTCCATGGCTGCCTTCCCTCTCATCAGATCTCTGCTCTTTGTACCCTGGCATTTTGTTGCTGAGAGCTCATCATGAGGTGGTTTCCCTTGGGTAGCTAAGGCTCAGAGATGGTGTTTCCTGTAACGAGTTCTCCCTTTTTGTCCTTTGTCCTTCATCACACAGCAAGCTCTGTAAGGTTAATGACCATGTAAATACCCCACTGACTTAATTTTAAATGGCTGACAAATGACGTTGGCTAACTGATGACAGCTTGCTTGTTTACCATGGACCTTAGCGTCTTTCACCCTTATTTCGCTTGTTCTCAGACTAGCATTCACATTTTATGATGCAGAATGGTTATTTGCTAATTTGTACTTGAATTGGAGACTAGATAATCAAATATAGAAAATAAAAGCTCAAGATTAACCACCTGATGACAGGATGGATCAGAGTTTAAATGCTGATACATGTGACTTATGTTTCTGGAGTCGTAAAATTTATGGAGAAACGGAACTCAGGTCATGCAGAACGATCTCTTATGCAGTAGAGGAACCAAGAGTGTTCTAAACAGAGGGTCCCAAGTTGGTTTCCACTGGTCCTTGGGCAGTACCTTTGGAGCAGCCCAGGACTAGGCTGCCCCCTTCCACAGGAGCCCCCTCAACATGGGCACTTGTCCCTTCAACTCCCTCATTCTCCCAGACCTTTCTCTCTTCTCTTGTCTCCTCTGGGTGACTCAGTTGGCTCAGACATGGCACCTCTCCCTAGAGATCTGCACATGGGCTTTGAGTGGCTCTTGGGGCCCCCTTCTTCTTTGTCTTTTCTGTCCATGAGTTCTCCTGTGTCACAAACCCCCTTTCTTAGGATATGCCCAAGAGACGTATCCTGAAGGTATCCATCCTGAAGGCCCTGCTTACCTGAAGGCATTGTTCTGGCACTTTGGAAGCTCTTTTGTTCAGCTTTACCTGAAATTGTGAGAAAATTCTGAAAAAAGAGGGCATCTCTTTGCTCTTAGAACAGATGGTCTATGAGGTCTTGCCCAACTCTAAAATTCTGTGATTTTGTGAGTGGGGACTGAAAAGTTTATTGATTTTGGTGATTTAAGAGTTTGATGGCTAGAATATCAGAAGAATGATGTCACATTTCAAAAGCCACATTTCAAGGGGTCATAGGGTAAGTGGGGGTAATAATATGGTGGCTTTGAAGTGACCTGTGTCTGCTTTGTACAGTGTGTCACGCTGGATACAGTTCTGATGTGTGCTAGCCTGGAATTGTGGAAAGCACATTGGTCCAGAGATGATGGTTGCTGAACAAAACTGGGTTGTTTGCTACTACTGATTAGCTGTGTGAGTTTTTGAGGGAGTGATTTTACTTCTGAGATCTTGATTTCTTATCTATAAATCTGTAGATTTTCCTTGCCAACCCTATCTTTAAAGATATGTTGTAAAGAATATGTGATGAAAAGTATCATTTTGATAATAAATCCATTGTTACAAATTTAAGAAAAAACAGCATCCAAGTATGTAATTGAAACTATATATTATGAAGATAGCTTTAGGAGTAAAAGACTAGACACAAAGAAGGGAAAATATTAGATCCTGTTTCTATTATTGAAATTCAATCTGAAAAACACCTATGAAATCCCAGTGTGCTTCAGTAGGAGGTGTCCATCACATTTAATCAGATCTGGGTTAGAGTCAGTGGTTTCCTTTCTGTGAGTGGACTGACCGTTTAACTGCTCTGAGTCTCACTAATATTTTTCATAGATTTAGAGCTGGAAGGGATGTTAGAAGTCATCTTGTCAACTCTTGCCCCTTTGCAGATGACAAAACGGAGGCTCGGAGGTGTTAAATGAGCCCCCACTGTTTCACTGTAAACTGTAATTAAAACAGTTCACTTGTAAACAGTGCTTTGGGGTTCACACAAAGTTTATATGCATCTGTGTGATCAGGACCACCCTGTGATGTGGGTGTTGTTATTGTCCCAGTTACATAGTGGGCTGCACAGCTAGTCTGTGTCCACATCTCCCTGTGTGCAAGTCCACAGTTCCCTCCACTAAACCTTATAAATAGGGACCTTGCGCCATAGCTCTCAAGTTGTCTCTACCTGCTGCCCCGCAGTGGAGTCTTATACAGGCTTTTTAAATAGGATGTCCTCAGGTTTGGTTCATCATGTTACTGAGAAATGGTAAAACTAGAAGGTTCATGCTGGTTTTGTGACTCCCAGGGTCATGGAAAGGAAAGCCCAGAGGGCTTGAGAAATGGAGTGGCTGCTGGGGTCCTTGGATTTGCCCCAGTGGTTCTAACTCAGAGAAGCCCTGAAGTGGCCACATGGAGCTGCCCCCTGGATAAGCAGAGAAGGGAGGTTATTCATTCTCATTTACAGTGTGTAAAGCCTGAGTCAGGGAAGTATCTTGTAGGATCACGGTGCTAGCATTTTTGTAGGAAGGATAATAAAAATAAGACCTTTTCCCATGGATACCTTGGGGTCATCCCAAAGCTGTTCTTCCATCCATGGCCTTATCTCAGAAAAGCCCTTTACAAGAAATATGGCTACCAGACCTGGAGAGGCCTCCAAAAAGTCAGCTCCACTTTGGCCCTTTTCCAGGGGCCTTGTTTGGCAAACAGTCCCAGGACTACACTTGAACATTTCCACTCTTACATGCTGGATGAATTGTTGTCTGTAGGTCCTACTGGGGGAGAAAATTTACCTGCTGAAGTTTCATCCATTGATCATTGTATGAAGTTTGAAGAGCAGGCCTGCTTCATTGAGTCCTACTTGCAGATACGTTTGGGGTGATGTTTTTTGTATGTTAACTTTTTAAAAAATACACATTGCTTTGTGAATCATGTTGGGAGAGAAAAATCAGAACAGAAGGGAAAAACGAGGAGAGAGAGGGAAAAAAAACACACAAAAAAAAGAAGTGAATACAGCGTGTGTTGATTTATGTTCAGTCTCCTTAGATCTTTCTCTGGATGTGGATGGCATTTTCTTTCTGTCCAAAGTCTATTGAGGTTGCTTCGGATCACTGAATCACTGAGAAGAACCAAGTCTTTCATAATTGATTATCCCATGTTATTGCTGTTGTTATGTACAATGTATTCCTGGTTCTGCTTGTCTTGCTCAGCATCAGTTCATGAAAATCTTCCCAGGCCTTTCTTAAATCAGCTTATTCATCACTTTTTTATATAACAGTAATATTCCATCATCTTCGTATACCACAACTTGCTCAGTCATTCCCCATTGATGGGCATCCACTCTGTTTCCAGTTCTTTGCTACTACAAAAAGAGTAAACATTTCTGCACATGTGGGTCCTTTTTCCTCCTTGATGGCACTGCTGCATCAGAGGGTATGGACAATTTTGTAGCCCTTTGGGCGTAGTTCCAGATTGCTCTCCAGAATGGCTGGATGTTTGGGGTGATGCTAACAGACAGAAACTTTGGTGGGATGGAGAGGCAGAGGGTGAGAATCATGTGGGGGTGGGTCCTGGCTCCGTGGGCCCAGGTCTCCTTGGTGTGATTATGCCTAGAAGAGACACAGGATCAACTCTCCCAGCTCACCACATCTCAGCAGTGCCCCCGTCTCACCACCTGAGCCATTTTATACAAATAGGGAGTGGTGTGGCCGATTTAGTAACCAGGGGCTCCTGTTTGTTTGTTTTCGGTCTTTCTCTGGCTTAGAGCTCTGTCCTTCTGTTCTTTGTGTGCCGTTATTATTCTGTAGGCTTTACTGGACCATCATACATGATATTTTCCTAGCCATTGTTCTAGAATCTAGATTCTGTTAGAGTAGGTTTTGTTATTCAGTTGAGGAGAGGGAGGCCCTTTGAGCTCAGGGTACACAGAGGTAAGTGGAAGAGGCGGACCCAGAAGCCAGGGCTTCCGGCCTCTAAATCCTGTGTCCTGCTTTGCTTCTGCATCAAGCTGCCTCCTTTACTTTAAGAAAGCGCACAGAGGAAAGTTATAATTTACAACAAAACCGATGAATCCTGGGACAAAGAAGATTTCCTGTAATAGCAAGTTCTGTTAGCCTGTGTCCAGGTTCCTCGGAGATGAAGGAGCATAAAGCTGAGAGCACTTGAATCCCCGGACAATTGAAGATCAATCCAAAATGAATAAAAGCATATTGGGAATCCTGATGTCGGCCAAAAGGGAAATGTGATTTGATTTATGGAAGTAAAACTCCTTTTGGGGAACCAGTCTCTGCATTCAGGAGAACACACTGGCCGAGCTTCCTATTCTGGAGATTGAGGATATAACTGCATTTCTGAGATCCTGTGATCTTCTGGTGGACAGAGACATGGGCTGGAGCAGGGGTAGCCAACAGAAACAGAAGGGGCAAACGCTAATCTGTACTGGGGCCACCACGGGCCACATCATGCCCTAATCTTAAGATTTCCTGATGACAGAGATCTCTCTGCGAGCCAAAAGGCTGCTTGGCCCATTGTAGGGTGGGCTGTAACCGAGGCAAGTTAGCAGGCAATGATGAAGTGCCCAGTGTGCACCGGATACTGGTGTTAGGGCCAGGAACACTGAGAAAAGCAGCAGACGGCCTTGTCGTGTGCTAATGACACAGTTATTACAGGGGAAGAGGGGTCTGGAAAGCCTCCCGTGTTGCTTCATTGTCTTCCAAGGTCTAACCTGAGAGATCTCGGCAGTTTCTGCTCAGGTTTGGTTGGGCTCTGATGAGAAGCTACCAAACAGCTGATCATGGTGGTGCCCGCTGGGTCGTGGGGGTGCCTGCTACTCCCCGAGAAGGCAAAAGCAGGCACGACTCTGGGGCTTCGGGGTCTTGGTTAAGCTGATAAAAATGGGAGCCCCTGAAGTTTAGCCTGGGCCGGATGTGGGCTCCCCATCCTGGAAGATCACCCTGCCTTGAGTCCCTCCTAGAACTACCCTTTTAGGGACCTCCCCAGGCCCGCCATATCTTCATGGCTTCACTCTGGACCTGGACTCTCTTTTCCACGCTCCCAGGAGGATGCCTTCTCTCCCTTCTGCTGCTTTTTCTTTTATGGGTTGTCTTCCCAAATTAGAATGAAAGCTTCCTGAGGGCAGGGACTGATTTCTGCTTGTATTTATATTCACAATACTAGTCCAGGGACTGGCTTATAATTAGAGCTTTATAAATGTTTTAACTTGTTGAACTAGTCTCAAACAAACAAACAAAAATTAAGGGATGACATTGGGCAAGAATTTGGGCTCCATTGGAAGGAATAATTGCTCATGGCTAAAGGAATCTGTGACACTAGAAAGAATCATTTTCCATTTATTGTCCACCCGATTTGGGATGATCCTTCCGCTATCTCCCGTCCGGCTCTACATCTAAAGCAGTGCTATAATTTCTCAGGTTTATTCCTATTTCTGGACCAGGGGAAGACACAAACCTGCGTCAAAGTAGAGTTCGAGCTCTTACAATCCCTGACACATAGTAGGCACTTATGTACTGATTCATTGATTTTATAAACATCACTTTCAAATTAGATCTGTTTGTTTTTATAAAACTGTATTACAGAGTGGGTGGGACCTGTTATTTTTTAGGCATGGGGAACTCTCCATGTGGAAATTCTGTACAGACCTGCTCCTTAGGTCTACTTTACTAAGAGAATTATTTGCAGTTTTAAGAGGTTCAGCTTCATGTTGACTTGCTATGTGTCAGAGACTTGAGACCAGCCTTTCTGACTCTAAGACTGCCTCTCTCTGTACTGCTCCATCCTGCTTCCCACTTCTTTTGGTCGGTAGGGCAGGGGATTTCATTGTCAAGCACCACTAGGTAAAAAGAGCCTTTTCTAAACACTTTGCCCAGTGACCCAGGCTTTAAACTTGCAGTGACCCATGCTTTAAACTTGCATCTTCAAATTTATTGGTCAGAAATCATACTTATGAGCCAAAGACTTTTCTTGAGCTTGAAAGAAGTCCCCTAAGCAATGATTATTGCTGGCTTTCCCTTATTTCTGAACATTAGATATTGGATTTTTATCAATGCCATGAAATGTTCATAAAATGGCAATAACTTTGGGCAGAATCACAGGCACATCTCTGGAATCGGTGGCCAGGAGGGGAAGAATCCTTAATTAGATATGAATACTTTTCATCCTCTTATCTCCAGTCTTTTATTTTTTCAAACTCCTGTATTTTCTGATCTTTCTTTTCAATTATTACTTTTCCTTTCCTCTTTTTTTTAACAAATAAGATATAATTATAATAGATCAGACTAAAGTGTAAAATAGAAAAACATTTTAAAGATTGTAGAATCTGTTTTTTATTTTGTTTGATTTCACAACACTTGATGATTTTCTAAATAGCTCTTATTGCCCAAATTTCTATTTGGGTATCTTAGTATTTCATTGATCCCATCAAAGTTAATTTTTTAAAATTTTAGATTATGTATATATGTTGTACTATGTATGTTTAATTAAATTTTTAAGGGAATAATAAACAAAATTTTTTAAATGTTAATGAGGATCTTCTCATTACATGTTAACATTTTAAGAAACTGAATTTCTTCTACTAAAAGTGGTTCTTTTTTTTAAACAAATCACAATTGAGGTGATCACAGTTAGTTGGTTTTCAATATTCTTTTTTTCCTGTTCAGCCATCTTTCAGTAGAGAGCATGATTTCTGTTGTTAATTGGGCTTCAGCGGTTAGTCTTAATTCAAATCTTACCTCATATGCTCATGAAAGTTGATTGATTTTTCTAATGGAATTTGGTTTAACTTGAAAGATGCTGCTGAATCAGTTAATGACTATTTCCAAGGCGGGCAGGCTATTGTCGTAGGCTACTTGAGCTGGGAACACTTCTAAACAGTTCTAGGAAGTACAAATCTGTTGTCCAAATGACACAGGCCTCAGTAGAACAGTTTGTTTAGGATGACTTCAACTGACTGTTTGCACACACTAATGAAATCAGTTATAATCTACTTGTTTATGACACAGGCATTGCAGGAGAAATAGTCTGTTATAGAAACAGTGACCTTGTGAAGGAAACTGTATCTGAAGGGCTGACATGCGAAGGTCTCGTGCCTTGTTCTATCTGGCCCTGGCCGACTGAACCAGGAGCAGTAATTTGAGAAAGAATCCCCAAGATGAAGACAAAAACAAAGGGCTCTCTCTCCATTTTGGGTCTTCAAGCAAAGGCCAGAGGACCACTAGCCGAGGAGGCTGTAGGGAAGGGTTCTGGTTTGGGGGATGCATCTCCCCCAAGGTGCCTTCCCTTGGCAGTGGGCATCTCTGGGTGCAGATTTTGGCTGGCTGCTGCTCCTGTCCAGAGGTTTTGGTGAGCAGGGATAGTGGAGGGGCAGCTTTTTCCTGTGGCTGCAAGTGGTAGCGAGGGAGAAGCCGCCATGAGGCCCGATTGCATTCTTCCTTGTCAATTAAGGGTGTGTTCTTTGTCCTTTTCGCAGGTACTGAAAGCCTCCTCCAGAGAGAAATACCCCTTATTTACTTTTGTCAAGGGTCATGCCAGAGACTATGATTTCACATGCACTCCGACCAATGAGGACGACCTTTTCTCAGAAGATGAAAAGAAAAGATTGAAAAGATTTAGCACAGAAGAGTTTGTCTTACTCTGAGGACATTTTACATCAGAATGCTAGTTATTCAGAATACTTCTTTGAAAATAAAGAAAAAAAAATAAGAGAGACCTACAACACAGAAACTGATCTATTTTTGTAAATATTTTAGGGATTTTTTTTTACATTCTTTCACAAAAGAACATTTGAAAATATACATTTTTCAAGATGTGTATATTTCGGAAAGCGACCAATTGAAAGAATCTTTGTTGCTTATGAAAGTCTGGCAGTCCTGGCTAATATTGTGGAGTGGCTGGTGGATGATCTGTGTCTGTGTTTTCCAAATGAATCCCCCACAGTCCAATAGATCTGGGACCCGTTTACTGTGAGCGGCCTGGGGGTTTGGTTTTGCCCATCTGTGATCCTGGAGCCCGAGGCCTCTACAACCCACCTGAGATTTAGACTTGTCTCACTGATGGACGAGACTGGACAATTAACCCCTGAAGTCACCTAACCTTCCCCTCCACATGTTAATGTGACCAAAGGATCCATCCAGGTGTTTCTTGTTCAGTCTAAATAGCAATTATTCATTGTAACGGGTGCAATTAGAGCGGCAGAATGGTGAGCTGAGATACTACTTAGCAGTATGATTTCATAATGGCCACTCCTTCAGCGTAACATGGAACCTTCTTATGAGAGGTGACTTAAATATTGGCTTTCCCCACATTTTTTAAGACCGATGTTATTAATATTAACTGCAACCAATCAAGCCAGATAAAGTCAATTATTACATGGGAACGATGTTTGTTTCCTGCCTCAACCATGTAATTTTATTAAGACTCTGCTTGTGCTGCTGTAGCATTACAATTTAGCCTGAAAACCTGGAGGGGAGAAGCCAGTAAATATCCTTGTTTGGGAGCTGTCCATCCTCTGGTCTCTCTGCTGTGACTGTAAATCAGTGTGCATTTGTATGGGTGTTCAGTCATTGAGGTTATCTACCAGGTAAATCTTCTTTAAGTAGTAGTATGCTTTCACTAAGAGCAGATCTGTGATTTAAAATTACCAGTGCTATTACGGAGCCAGGATTGTAAAACAAATGTGTTAATAAAGATGTGAGACCATTAAAAAAAAAAAAAAAAAGATACTGGGATCAAACATACATGTATCCATACACACACATTCTTTC
>JAJPUD010000372.1:582515-629623 GCA_023553655.1 Myrmecobius fasciatus | reverse complement strand
CCTTCCTTCCTTCCTTCCTTCCTTCCTTCCTTCCTTCCTTCTTTCCCCCTGCCTCCAAACATGCTCATCTTCACATTAAAAAAATTCTTCAGTTTGCTGTCTCATCCCTTCAAGCCACAGCCTTTATTTCTCTTCCCTTTTGCAGCCGACCCATTGCCTCTTCTCATTCCTCGAGTCTTTGCAATCTGATTTCAGACCTCATGTGCTGACCCTCTCTCCACAGTTCCTTATGATCTCTTAATTACAAAATCTGATGGCACGTTCAGGCCTTGTCCAGAACTCTGGGCCTGCCCGCTGCATTTGACACTTGTTCACCCTCTGGCTGGTAGATATTTCTCTCTGGTCACTACCCCATTGGTTCTCCCTTTCTGACTACTTAGTCTCTTTTCATGCCCCAAAATGATGAGTTTTCCCCAAGGTTCTTTCCTGAGACCTTTCCCTCTTCCATTTTTTTTTCTTGGTGACCTCATCTGTTCTTAGGCAATTAATTATCACAGCTGAGCCAGTGACTCTCAGAACTATGTGTCTGGCCCTTGACTCTCTCCTGGACTTCATTCTTTCATTATTCATTGTCCATTGGACATTTCAAACTAGATAGCATATCAGCATTTCAAACTCTGAATGTCCAAAATAGAATTCACCTTTCTCCTCAGATCCTTTCCTCTTCCCAACTTTCCTATTCCTGCTGAAGGTCCAACCATTCTAAGTCTTCCAAATTTGTGGTCTTGGCGTTATCTTTAATTCCCTCTGTATTCAGTCATTTGCCAGATCTTGCTATTCCTACATGCTCACCATCTCTAGCATCCAGTCTCTTTTCTCCACCTACATGGTGGCTACCTTAGTTCTGGATAGCCACCTTTTACTGGCTGAGCCAGTTGTTGAATTTTCAGTATGAGCATTTATTTACTCCTTGGAAATAAGCAGATATCATAAATCAGACTTGGTTTATTGTTGTTTTTTTTAACTAGACTTAAGAAAATGTTAATAATATCTCAGAGTTTGTCCTGCTTTTCAGAGTGCCGGTTGTGAAATATTTACTAGCATACCCCAGGTCTAAGTTCTTATCACCAGTCCTCTACATTATTATAATGACTTAAATAAACTCCCTGCCTTGTTTTTACTTTTTTCAGACCATTCTCCACACACCAGCACCAAAGTAATTTTCCTTAAGCCCAACTTGATCATCTCAGGTCTTTCCTCCACAAACTCCAATGCTTTTCTAGTGGCTTGGATGAGACAAGAGCTCTTCTCTTTGGGTCTATCCTGCACACAATAGGCAAGTGGACAAACACTTATTCAATACTTATCTGGCATTATACTAAGTGCTGGATATACAAATGCAAGCAGAAAGATAGTCCCTTGATCTCAAGGAGTTTACAATCTAATAGGGGATGTCTGAAGGGAGCTAAAAAGCAGAGGAATGGAGGGACTGAGTGAAGATTGTTTCCAGTGTGTGAATCCCAGAAGTGCACTGAGCTCCCAGGATAAAGAGAATTCTGGAACATGGTAGAAAAAAGCCAGCCTAGAGAGAAGCTATTTGGTCATTTTTCAGTTATGTATGGCTTTTCCTGACCCTTTCTTGTTCTTTTTTTAATTAAAACTTTTTTATTTTCAAAACATATACATAGATAATTTTCAACATTCACCCTTGCAAAACCTTGTGTTCCAAATTTTTTTTCCTCCCTTCCTCCTACCCTCTCCCCTAGATGACAAGTAATCCAATATAGGTTAAACATGTGCAATTCTTCTATACATATTTCCACAATTATCATGTTGCACAAGAAAAATCACATCAAAAAGAAAAAAAATGAGAAAGAAAACAAAATGCAAGCAAAAAGCAACAAAAAGTGTGAGAATGCTTTGTTGTGACCTGATTCAGTTCCCATAGTCCTCTCTCTGGGTGTAGATGGCTTTCTTCATCACAAGTTCATTGGAACTGGCATCAGTCACCTCATTGTTGAAGAGAGCTCCGTCCATCAGAATAGATCATTGTATAGTCTTGTTGTTGCTGTGCATAATGATCTCCTGATTCTGCTCGTTTCACTCAGCATCAGTTCATGCAAGTCCCTCCAGGCCTCTCTGAAATCGTCCTGCTGGTCGTTTCTTACAGAGCAATAATATTCCATAACATTCATATACCATAATTTATTCAGCCACTCTCCAACTGATGGGCATCCATTCAGTTTCCAGTTTCTTGCCACTACAAAAAGGGCTGCCACAAACATTCTTACACATGTGGGTCCATTTCCCTCCTTTATGATTTCTTTGGGATATAGGCCCAGTAGAAACACTGCTGGGTCAAAGGATATGCACAGTTTGATAGCCATTTGGGCATAGTTCCAAATTGCTCTCCAGAATGATAAGATCTGTTCACAACTCCACCAACAATGTATTAGTGTCCCAGTATTCCCACATCCCCTCCAGCATTCACTGACCCATTTTTCTTGGCAAAGATACTGGAGTGATTTCTTCTCCAGCTTATTTTACAGATGAGGAAACTGAGGCAAACAGGATCAAGTAACTTGAACTCAGGTCTTCCTGACTCCAGGGCCAGCACTCTATCCAATGTACCATCTAGTTGACTTAAATGAACAATGACAATAGATGATGAAGAAAAGGCAGAACTCTTAATTCTAATTCATATTCTGTTTTCTCTGCCAAGGAGAATGGTTTTTGACCTAGAAATGACTAAAACAAAAATAAATAACAGATAGTTCATACCAAAGATGGGTAGGAGCAGAGTTCAGAGAATACCTAAGTATTTGAACTTGATGAACTTATTAGTTACTTGGAATAAAGGCATGGATGGCTTGGTTATCTCATTGGCTGATGACAATGGGCCAGCCTGGGGATAACTAGTACTTTGGGTGATGAGTCAGCATCCAAAAATGATCTTGGCAGCTAGAGCATTGGCCTAAATCTAATAAAAAATTTCATGTGTCACACCTGGGTTCGAAAAATTACATTCATCAGTATTATATGAGGGGAGTACAGTTAGACAACAGATATCATGGGAATTTTAGTGCACAACAAGTCTAATAGACATTTGCGTGCTATGTCAGCTAGGGAACAAAAGTAATAACATGACACACTAAGCTAGATATAGCATCCAAGATTTAGGAGATGGTGGATAGACTGGTCAGACCATAACTGTAGTATTTTTTAAATATATTTTTTAAATTTTATTTTATTTTTGTTTTTTTTATTTGCAAAACATATGTATGGGTAATTCTTCAACATTAACCCTTACAAAGCTTTCTGTTACAGATTTTCCCCCCCTACTCCCCCCCCCTCCCCTAGATGGCAGGATATCCACTACATGTTAATTATGTTAAAATACTTGACAAATTGAATATATGTATACATATTTCCACCCTTATTGTTGTGCAAGAAAAATCATATCTACAAGAAAGAAAAATCAGATAAAGGAAACACCATGGAAGCAAACATCAATCGAGAGCATGAAAATGTTACCATAACTGTAGTATTAGGTTTAGTTCTAGGGGCTACCCATTTGGGAAGGGCGTCCACAGACATTCACAGAATTATCAGAGGTATCATTATTCAGGTGTTATCATCCACAGATAATCACAGGTGATCAGGATGGTGAAGGGCTGAGAGTTTATTCCATACATAGATCAGTAAAAGGAGCTATGGAGTTTCAGTCCAGAAAAGGAAGACATGGGGTAAATGTGAAAACCATTTTATATTATCTGGAGAGAGATGATTAGATTTTTTCCATATGGCCCTGGGGGGGGGGCAATCCTAGGAGCAGAGGGAGGATATGGCAGAGAGGCAAACTTAGTCTGCTCACCAAGAAAAACTACCTAGAACAATGGGAGTCAGCCCAATGCAGATCTGGCCACCTCTGGAGGCTGTGGGCTCCTCTTCATATATTGGTTTTATGCTTCTAAAGTAAATATTTTTTTTTTTTTTTTTTTTTTTTTTTACCAATTGGGGTTAAATGACTTGCCCAAGGTCACACAGATAGGACATGTTAATTGGCTGAGGCCAGATTTGAACTCAGGTATTCCTGACTTCAGGGCTGGTACTCTATCCACTGCGCCATCTAGCTGCCCCTTAAAGTAAATATTTCTTTGAAAAAGCTAGTGAGAAATGATTGAATTCAGCAGTCCTAAATGAAAATAGTTAACATTTAAAAGAGAAGGACGTAGTGCAGGGAACTGCCCAAGAAAAATTTCTTCTACCTCACCTACAATTTATAAACTTAGTTGCCTTCAAAATTGAGAAGTTAAATGGTTGTCCAGGGTCACACAGCTTATATGTGACAAAGGGCAAGTCTTGAACCCAGGTCTCAGCTCTGAAGCCCCTTTTCTAGCCAGTATTTCCTGCTGCCTATATGGGCTATACTTTAATTTCTCTTGAACTTTTATATGACTCCTTATTTATTCAAACATTAAGTGGTTAACATGAAAACAGCTAACTTTAAAAAAAAGAAAGAAAAGAAAGGCAGTACCCATTAGGTGGTACAGAATGCCGGCCCTGGAGTTTGGAAACCTCATCTTCATGAGTTCAAATCTGGCTTCAAACACTTATTAGTGTATGATTCAGGTCATGTAACTCCATTTATCTCAATTTCCTCATCTGTTAAATGAGCCAGAGAAGGAAATAGCAAATTACTCCAGTATATTTGCCAACCCCCTCCCCAAAAAAACACCCACCTGGGGTCATGAAGAGTTGGATTCAATTGAAAATACTGAACAATAAAAATTCATATCCTTCCAATAGCCTAAGAACCTTTCCTTTCCCATCCAACTCCAGTAAGCATATAGTCTTTGCTTTAGGAGTTTCTCTTAGAGAAGTTTGTCCCCTTGCCAGAGATGTTGAGATTCCTATAATTGGGAAGGATTTGTAATTGGATTACTGATTAACTGTGTGATCTCAGGCAACTAGTCTGGACTTTGGCTTTCCTGTAAATTAGGAGGGCTAGATCTGATGATCTTGATTGTCTCTTCCATTTCCAAACTTACAATCCTATGATTTTAAGTGATGGCTCTTGAATATAATAGAGTATAGCACTGTCTTTAGGAAATATGAACCTGCATGATAATGGTTCATTCTTGCAGACAACTTCTCTAC
Source organism: Myrmecobius fasciatus (assembly GCA_023553655.1). Taxonomy (NCBI): domain Eukaryota; kingdom Metazoa; phylum Chordata; class Mammalia; order Dasyuromorphia; family Myrmecobiidae; genus Myrmecobius; species Myrmecobius fasciatus. Next base: position 624,523 of record JAJPUD010000372.1, on the reverse strand, counting down.
GGAGGGCCAACCAAATGTCGTGAAGATTGTGATAAAGGCTCACTGTAGTTGGTTGTAGTTTTTCCTTCCTATCGCTAGATTTAGAGGTAGTGTATATTTTGAGTTTTGATTTTGTTTTGAACTCAGAGATTTTTTTTCCTCCTTCAGGTTCTGACAGTGGGTAAACTCAGTAAAACTGATGGATGGTCTCTTTGAGCTAGGAATCAAGGGAAGTCAGAAAGGACAGGAGTCTGAGACAGGTGTGCTGTGAGAAATCACATCAGAAGAATCCTCAGCTTAAGCAACAATTTTGAGACTCCAGATCTGAGCATTAACATTTCAGAAATGAATTTTTAAAATTCTTAATGGGACTTTTGGATGGTTACGATTTCTCCTCTCGCTTCTTCATAAGATTTGATACTTTAAATTCTCCTTTGTCATGTGCTAACCACCAGCAGGCAACCTGGAGAGTTATCATTTGCTGAGTGACTGAATGAAAAGATCCTTTATAATCTAAGTAATATTAAATTTTTTTCCTGAAGGTATTCATTTTTCTGTCTTTACATTTACCAACCCCATTAAATCTGTACTAGTGAAGAGGGAACTTCAGAGGGTTAAATATTAAGGTCATTTCCTTATAGGGCTTAACATCGTCCAAGGGCAAATGCACCTAGATGTATGTTTTTATGTATGTGTGTGTATTCATATACATATATGTATGTAAGTATGTAAAACTACAGTTTATCCTGCTTTTATTGTTTTAAAATTAAAAGAACAACTTTCATTGGTTCATTTGATTTACCAACCCCATTAAATCTGTACTAGTGGAGATCAAACTTCAAAGGGTTAAAAATTAAGGTTATTTCCTTGTGGGACTTATCATCCAAGGATAAACATGTGTTTGTCACTAATTATTACCAATCCTCCCAAGTCCAGCAAAATCTCCAGAATTCTGGTGGCTAAAAATCGTGATGTCTGCTTATGGATTTTCTTTTAGGAGTTAAAGAAACACATTTCTGAACATTTTTAGACTCTCATCCACATAATATACAAAGACATCACTGACTGATGGTAGATGTTTCCAAGCAGAGCTCATGGCTCTGCTACTTTGTCTGTTTAAGAGTTCTCCTGTGAGCATCTGTCCTATTCTCGTGGAAAATACTTTGAGTGTATTTTCTGTCAACTTCTCTGTTTATTGTTTCTTCCCAGTAGAACGTAGCTCCTCAAAAGCAAGGATTGTTTCATTTTTATGTTTGTATCTCTAGCACCCAGAATCGTGCCTGGCGCCATATACAATTTCCTGCTTTTATTTCTTATTTGCTATTCAGAAATGCTGCGTACCTTAGAATGTAATTGTCCTGCTTTATCACAGGTTCACTGCTGATCATCTGCGTGATGTACTGTATCTCAAGTGTGAAATAAGTAATAGCTGTTATATTCACCTATAAAGACTACACTAACTTTTAAAAAAGGAGAAAGAAAGAAAATAACAAAATATCCTATCTAGAAAGGACTTGCAAAAGCTGGAGGAAAAAAAGATGAAAGGGGTGAAAATGGAATAGACATGAGGTGAGGGGGAAATTGAGAATAAAAATAATGGAGAAATAGAAGTGGGCTATTCATGATGCCTTATTCAGGCAGTTATTAGGACAGAGAAATGGAAATTACCATCCATGAAAAGAAAAGTACCTTTCTGTCTCCAAGAAATTATAGACAAATAAACATTTATCATTCACCATCATCTCTGGCTTAATACGGACAATCAATGATGATTGCATACTATTGTTCACTTGAGCTGTTAGGCCAAATCTGAGTTTTCTCCTCAATGTTTCATGGGATCCCAGATTGAAAAGGTGAAATAGCAGATGGGGAGAAATTGGACCCAGCCTAATAGTCCTGGAAAACAAATTTCTGTCATATTTTAGTTTGAATCTCAAGTCAGTTTAAAAAGCCTAAGCACTTTTGTGTGGTTTTCATAGTTATTTAAAGACTTTCTCCTAGCCTATAAACTTTGAAAAATATTATATTTAGAGCCAGTATTGCAGATATGTTTCTGAGCTAGCATTTTCCTCTCTTTCCGTTTACAATCCTCTTCAACATTATTGGTGGCAAGCAATGGTCCAAAACATTCACAGCTGCAGTTATAAAATTTCACTTCTTCCCTCACCATGACAGGAAAAATTGGTTAGAAACTGATTATTTGGAAGGGATATGTGGATGTTATCAATTCAGTAGAAAAATTTCCTTTGATGCCCCTCACTCCTTATACCTTGAAGAGCTTAGGAACTAAGCGTCCCCTCAACAAAAGCCAAATTCTGGGCCAAATAATCAGAGTTGATCATAAAAGAAAAAATTCAACAAAGCATCATTTTTCAGGCCGACCATTGGAAAGCAGCCCAACTAAATTCATGACCATTGAGAATTCATTGTGAGGAAATGTTAAGGAAAAAAGCTAGCTTATGGTGGGGATCCAATAGAGAGGCCTGATAATTAAAAATATTGGAAAGCTGATATCATCTGTTAGCAGCATCCGAGTGCCTACTGGTATATGGCATCAGTGTTGACTGTTACATAGGTCAGAAAGTGTGAATTAAAAGCCTCTTGGTTCCAGTGCTACCAACACTGGGAAGAAAAACTAAGTGGAAGTAAACATTCCCACTTGAATTCTTTATAGTACTTATTCCAAAAACCTTTTTTTTTTTCCTGAGGCCCTCCAGATCATTTCCTGTTCCTCACTCACTCTGAATAGGTAACACTTGATTCCTACATCCCAAGATTGTGACTATCTTCAGCTTCCCTTGTCCTCTCTTAGGCTCTTTTAGTATTTTCTCCTTTCTTCTCTTCTATTGCACTTCTGGAAGGTTTTTCAGAAAGATAATATTTACAAGAAGAGTTCTTTAAATTGTAGATTTGATTCCTTTAATCTCAATTTTCTAGACTTTCTTCAATCAATTATTATCTCCCCATTCTTCTTCCCCCCAACAATATCAGTCTTTAGCTAGATGACTGCCTCTTACTTCTGTGCTTACAAATATGCTCAGATCTCCCTTAGCCTTATCTTGTTGCTGCTACCGTACTCAACTACCTTTTAGAAATAGATCCCACTTAGCATATTAACTTCGTGACTGGCTGGCCTTTTCCACTTGTAGTTCCCCCCACATTCAATCCAGCTCATCCATTACCAACAAGTTTCATATAATTTTCCTTTTGACAAATATTTACAAAACACCTATTATGTTCAAGGATTTTGCTGTATTATGCTTTTATTTATTTTGTTAAAAATTTTAATATGTACTTTTTGAAGCACAGTCCTGACCATATTTCTCTTCTATTAAAAATCCTTCAGTGACTCTCTGTTCCCTAGCAAATAAAATATTATTCTGACATCAAAGTCCTCTACAGTATCATTCCAGTATTATTTACATTTGCATCTTTGCAATATCCTAACAGACTTGCCATTCTCTATACATGATCTCTATGTTCTTGCCTCCACATTTTGTTTTCACTTGGCATATAGTAAGTGTTTAATAAATGCTTATTCCCTTCCTCATCCCTTCCTCTCACCACTACCTAATGAAATCCTGCTCATCCTTAAAGGTCCAGCTGAAATGATATTGTCTTTCTAATTTTCTCCATAAGTTTTCCCTGATTTAACATTCCTGTTCCCAAAGCTGGAAGGGATTTCTTCTCATCTGAACTCTTAGCTCTTGGCACTTTTTTATATCACTTGTCAAAAAGTCTCTTTTATTGGCATTATCTGCAGTACCTGCCTCTCCTATTCTCCTAGATAATTAGCTTCTTGAGGCCAAGAATTGTTACTCAGACCTCCTTTTATTCTATATAATGGCTAGCTCTGTGTTGGTCAGTTAAAAGATACTTAATAAAATGTTATATAAGTGGGAGTTATTTTAAATAATAATAATATTAATATTTTTTTGAAAATAATTTTTATTTTCAAAATTCATGCAAAGATAGTTTTCAACATTCACCCTTGCAAAACCTTGTGTTCCAAATTTTTTCCCTCCCTTCTCCCCACTCCCTCCCCTAGACATCAAGTAATCCAATATATGAACATTCCCACATTTATCATGCTGCACAAGAAAAATTAGATCAAAAAAGGGAAAAAATGAAAAAGAAAATAAAAAACAAGCAAGCAACCAAAAAGGTGAAAATACTATATTTTGATCCACATTCAATTTTCATAATTCTCTCTCTGGGTGAAGGTGGCTCTCTCCCTCACAAGTCTATTGGAAGTGGCCTGAATTGCTTCATTGTTGAAAAGAGCCAAGTTCATCACAGTTGACCAGTGTGAGTTATTTTTGTTTCTTAAGGAAGGTAATGAGGAGGAGGAAGAGATAGGGGAGGCGGAAAAGGAAGAGGGAAGAGAGGAAAAGGAAGAGAAGATTGTTTTCTACAATGATGAAGGATGCTCCCTACTATTGTATCCTTAGAAAGAGAAAAAAGTGATACAGTTAAAGGGAAAGAGAGAATTTTAGAGCTGAAAAGGCTTTCAATGATAGCTGGTCCAATTCATAAATAAAAAAAGAATTCTCTCTATAACAATGTGAAAAGTGGTTATCTAACTTTTGCTTTACACTTTTTTAGGGAAGGGAAACCTATTGTCTACTGAGACAGTTTGTTCCCCCTTTCACCAGCTCCAATTGTTATGAAGTTCTTTTTCTGTTATGATCAAGTTAGTCTACCCATCGCTCCTCCTTTCTGCCCACTGGGGTCAATGAGAACAAGTCTGATCCCTCCATGTGATGGCCATTCCGATAATTGAAGGCTGCCATCTTGTGTCCCTGACTTTTCTATTTCAGGGTAGATAAACCCATTTTGCTTTACTCTTTCCTCACAGGGCATAAATTTAGGGCCATTCAACACTCTGGGAACCTCCTCTGGACATTGTCCAGCTTATAAATGCCCGTCTGAAACTACTTTAAAGGATTGTTGTTTATTTGGTTTTATATTTTAAAGATTAAAAAATCCCAATTTTGAATCTTGCTTTTATTATTTTCCTGACTGTGTGACCCTGACAGAAATAACTTTTCTTCTCTGGACCAGTTTCCTCTTCTGTAAAATGAGGGTGTTGCCTTAGATCAGAAGTCGTAACTTCTGCTTAGTGAAATTATTTTTTTTTCAAAAAGAGATTTTATTAACAGTACTTCAATAGAATTAATTTCCTTCATCATCCTTTGTCTTTTATTTTTTTAAATATGTTATTTCTGAGAAGGAGACCATAGGCCTCACAAGATTGCCAAAGGAATCCATGGCAGAAACATTGTGAAAAACTCACTGGCTTAGCTGGAGAAGAGATGAGAAAGGAATACCTAAGACGGCCATAATCCTCAAGCTTTACATACACCTTGACCTGCTCTCTGCCAGGATTTAGTCTTGTTTGTGGGTGGAGGATGCCCTCCCTTTCTAGCTTGGTAGGGCAGCATCCATTACCCCTGTTTCAAGGAGGGAGCCAGTTTTGCATCAAGGAGATCAAGCTTTAATTATGACATAAAGCTGAACCAGCAAATTATGAATCAACATAAAGTCACATCAATGGAACTCATGGACCACTCTTGTTCTGAATAGAGTCTAGAGGGAGAAGGGCAAAGAATTATTTATCCCTTTCTTTTCAGTCCCCCAACCCTTTCCAACAGCCTGAGGGGTAGCAGCTATTAATTATGGTACTGTCAAGGCTCAGGAGGCAGACTCCTAACTCCATGTCAGTGGGGTGTGCTATAGCAGAATCAATGTCATAATGAGGCATGGGAAGGTCTTAGCTTGCTTGCCCAGAGAATCCTCCCAAAGTGCCTTTGCACAGCTCCCCCAGGAAGGGTCAGAGACAGAACACAATATCCATTTGGACTTGTATGTGTGTTTAAGTGTATGTTTTCCTTTAAATGAAAGCAACAGAAAATCTCAGGACTAGAAAAGTGATATGGTGGAAAAGAGGCTGGGTTTAGAATCAGGAAATCTAGGTTTAATCCCAGTTTTCCCACTTCCTTGCTTGTGTTACAGTAGACAATTCACATCACCATTTTTACCATCTGCAAATGGACAGGGATTGGGCTCAGTGACTTCCAACGTCCCTCCCAGTTCTATGATTCTATGATCCTGTAATCTTATTACTATCCCTGTGAGAATCTGATAACCACCCATTGAGTGAGGATCTAAAGAATATTATTTTTTTCAAGGTTAAAAATATTAAAGAACTAACATGAATTGGTGTTAAAACTGGTTCTAGGTTATAGATAGATGCATTCTAATGGCATCTTGTGGTCTAGGGCAAATCACGGGGCCTCAGTTTCATTATTTGTAAAATATGGAGGTAGGGGCAATATGGCACCTGGTCTTATAATCAGAAAGGCCTGGATTTTCTTCCAACCTCAGACAAGAACTGGTTGTGGGTCTGTAGGTAAGTCATTTATTAAGGCTTCTAAGGTCTCTCTCTTTGAGCTTTAAATCTAGGATCACCTGATAATTATACAAATACCTCCCCCATGTACTGATGTTGTCAACGTTGTTTACTCTATAAGCACAATATCCAAACTGTTGAAATGATTTTTCTCTTCTTAATTCTGATAAGGATTTCTTTTGTGAATCTTCATCATTTGACATGAGTTTTTTTCTTTCTTACTTATGACTGGCCATCTAAAGCACCTTTCCTCACTGGAATGATGCTCTAGGGCAGAAAGCAGTGCAACTATGGGCTGTTTTTATTTAAAGACATGATGTTTACTAAAGGAGTCCTCCTTTCTCATCACTTTCTCTAGAACGCATTATCCTGCCCTGAGCTAAAGAACCTGAGTTTTTTCCAGAGTGACTGACCTTCCTTAGGTGTGAAATCAGGAAACCTTACATCTCCAGCCTTTCTTGTTCCGAGCCTGTGCTCAAGAGGGACCCTTTTGTGCCCCAGAATAGGAGGAAGACTCCATGAATACCAAACAGATTGAAAACTTTGCAAAATATAGCAAGTTCCCAGCTGCTGATGGGCAGCTCCATTGGCTTGTTCAGTCTGAGTGGTGGCTTGTTTTCATGCTAACACAAATTCTTGTATTAATAGAAGCCTGGCTCGAGCTTCCTTCAGCTGTATGGGAAAAAGTTACTGGTGAGATGGTAAACAGAGGGTAGAAGAATTGGTCCCCTGTCCTCCCTTAAAAAAAATAAGATGAAGCAATAGTGGAATCATTTTAATTGTAACCCTCTAACACTTGAGATCAGTAAGTACACTTGTGTCCTGTTTTTAGGAAATGGGGCACTGAGGAGAACATAGAGCATTAGAAATGCAAAATATGACTGCATGTTCTCCAGATTCTGTCAGGGTTCTATGAAAGAGGGCTTGTACTGAGGGGATGTTGGGCTCTGAGGGTATTCTCTGTTCCGTGTATTTACAGAGATGTATGAATATTTGATTAATGAGTCATGGTCTCCGGAGAAATTTAATAACTGTACTGCTTTACAAAGCCTGCTCCTTAGTTGTTAACACAGCTACCAGTAGGATTATTGACATTGCGGCCCCCTTGGAATTGAATGAATTTGGGGGAATAAATTCCTTGGTTAAAATGGGATCTGTGAGGGACGTTATTCTGTTATCTGTTTTGAACTGTTGCAGGTTCAATTTACAGGCTCTGATCTGTAAAGATTTTTCCAGTGGAAACAAGCAGGAATCGGGGGAGCTGTAAAACTGACTTTTTTTGGGGGGGTCGCTTTTGCCAAGAAGTTAGTGGAGAAGTTAGCTGCAAATGGAAGATGGGGGTGATATGTGTGTATGTGGGGGTGGAGTAGGCCATTTTTGTGGAGTGAACATTTATGACAAAGGATTATTTCAACACGATTGTGTAATCTGTTTTTAAAACAGTTTGCTCGATCACTTAAAGAACTAACTATTCATTTTTTAATCTAGTGAAATAAAAATAAAAAACAGTAAAATTTTTGTTGGGGGTGGGTTAACTATCACCCCCCCTTTCCTATCTCTCTTTGAATCCCACATTTGAGATTCATCATTACATCTGACTTAGTACATTTCCAGAAATAATTAGCTGCTAATTTACCCTAAATCTATCTCATTTTTGTATCTAATATCTAGGAAGAGATCAATTCTCTCTTACAAAGTTAGGCCGATATTTTAGTGATGTTACTCCAGTTAAACTGCTTAAGTAACAGGGGGAAATGTCAAAAAAAGATAAATTTAGTACCGGCGCTTTCACTGGAAGCTATAACTGCAGGTTAGAATTATACATGCAATGCAGAATTTCCTGCAACCCTTCTCCTTTGGGCCACGATGCATTACAGCAGACGTATAATGAAGCTGCTATAAAACCTTGGGTAATTAAGGGGGATTTGACAGTAATTGCAACAGTGAATCAACTTAATTATTACCTGCTTCAAAGAGAGCTAACCTGATGTTATAATCTAACCTTTTCTACTTTTAAAATGAGAGATTAAACAAGTATTATATGTAGCATTTAAGAATTAAATCTGTTGAGATAGAATTGGATTAAGATACTTTTTATGTACATTTAATATAGGTGTATACAGCAGCATAGCCATGAGGTGCCGGTGTGATCAGTAATCCATGAAGAGGGCTCCAGGAATTGAGCTGGGTCCTCATTTCCCATGCAAAGTAGCTTCTTCCTGAGCTTCTCACAAATGTGCCTATGGTTTACCATACTGCTTCATTTCCTAGAAGAAAGCTGCAGTCTCCCATTGGGCTCCCTGGCTCCCATCCTGAGGCTGGGATCTCCAAATGCTGAGAGCTCACCACGTTAGCCCTACCCAGACCCACCATCTTGCTCCTTGGTCACCTTCATGGCCAGCTCTGGACACAGTTATCAATTCAACGTTACTGTTGCTGAAAAAGAAGTCCATCCACTGTCCTAGGCTTCCATTCACCATTTCTGCAGCTCCCCAGACCCAAAGTCCCCCCCACCCCGGCTTTTACTGCCCTAAAGTATCATTTTTTCTTATTAGAATATATGATTCCTGAGGGCAGGAACTGGGTTAGTGATTATTTTTGAATCTGTGTGCCTGGTGGTTGCCTAGCACTTAGTGAGAATTTAATAATAAAGGCAGCCGTGGCTCACATTCTCATGGGTTCCTAAAAAAGCCCCCAAAACACTTAAATCTACAAGCTCCAATCCCTCTGGTTAGTTCAGTCATCAGAGGGCTGAGGGGTGGTCTGGTTTTGCTTCAGCAATGTTTGTGTCTAAGTTGTCTGCTCACCATGTTGCATCCCTCCGTGTCTGCAGTTCTCCTCTCCCAGGGCGAGTTCTTCCACATCAGGGAGGACCCAGGCTAGCCACTGTCCATTCCTCCAGCCTCTCCCACATCTGTTTCTTCTCTGGACATTGCTGCTGTGCTTTCACTTCCTCCTCTTTCTCTCCTCTCAGCAACTTTTTTTGTATTGCACTCTCCCAGTATGTATAAGCTTCTTGAGGGCATGACTGCCTTGTTTGCTTGTATTTGCAGTTCAGATTGGGGATACAAAAAGAAAAAAAAACAGTTTCTGCCCTGAAGGAGTCCACAGCTCAATGAGGGGGATAATACACAATTATGTACAAATAAAAATATGTGGGCAAATTTGAGAATCTCAGAGGGAAGAAGGACTGGGAAAGGCTTTTGTAGAAGGTAGGACTTGAGCTAAGTCTTGAAGGAAGCCAAGGAAACCAGGTGGTAGATGGGGGGGGTAAGGTTCTGGCATGGGGGATGGCCAGTGAGAATGAACAGAGCTGGAAAATGGAACATCATGCATGAGTCACAGCTAGGAGGCGGATATCACTTGATGGCAGAGTAAGTGAAGGGCCCTAAGGGGCAAAAAGACTGAAATCTCCAGGTTATGAAGGACTTTCAAGGTCAAGCAGGATTTTATATTTGACCCTGGAGGGAAGAGGGAGCCATTGAGGTTTATTGGATAGGGAGGTGACATGCTCAGGCTAAATCTTTCAGATGACCAATTTGACAGCTGAGGGGAAGATGGCCTGGAGTGGAGAGATGTGATATATAAATGTTGGCTATTATTAATTATTATCATTACCACCTTGAAAAGGCTTTTCTACTTATCTGCTACATATGATATATATGCACACACACATACACACACAATTACATACATACAGAGAGAGAGAGAGAGAGAGAGAGAGAGAGAGAGAGAGAGAGAGAGAGAGAATATGTACATTCAGTAGAATGTAAGATCAGCAAGGACAGGATCCAGTTCATTCCCTCTTCCCCCCCCCCTTCTGTCCTCAAGAGCTTGATATAGTATATGGCACATAGTAGGTACTTTATCATATTTATTAAATTGAATTCATTGAATTGAATTGCTTTTCTCTGCTTCCCACTGCCTGATTTTCATCCCTCATAAGCTGGAAAGGTCGGATAATTTGATCTGAACCCAACACTGATCATACTAGTAGTACATTAGTTATGTACCCCGAGCTGCATGTTTTAATCAGGGCTGCAGTCCTACTGAAGAACCTCACCCACTTTGAGTGAGGTCTTTGATGATCAACTTGAAGATCATCTAAGTGATGCTCCCTAAACCCTAAGTCTCATAGATCATCCAGTCCCATCAGTATTTGTGTAGGAATCTTTTCAATGAACTTCCCTGACAAAAGAGCATCTACCTTTGCTTAAAGATCTCCAGACAGGGACTCATTAGGACTCTACTGTAATAGATATTTCTATTGTTTGGAAAGTTCTAAATGTTGAACAAAAGAATCTTCCCTATGACTTCCTTCTATTGTTTTTAATTCGGCCTCCTGGACAAGCAAAGCAAATGTACTCCCTCTTTCATCTTAAACCCTTTAAAAAATAAAATAATAATAATAATAATAGTTAACATTTATATCCCCTTTATGGTTTGCAAAGTGCTTTACATATATTAGCTCACTTTATCCAGCAACTCCAAGAGGTATCTTCATTTTATAAATGAGGAAACTGAAACTGAGAGATTAGCTGACTTTCCCAGGATCATACTGGGAACTACCATAATCCCTTTCTTCCTCCCTCCTTTTCTTCCTTCCTTCCCTCCTTCCGTTTCCTTCCCTTTCCTTCCTTCCTTCCTTCCTTCCTTCCTTCCTTCCTTCCTTCCTTCCTTTCTTCCTTCCTTCCTTCCTTCCACCTTTCCTTCCTTCCTTTCCTTCCATCTTTCCTTCCTTCCTTTCCTTCCTTCCTTCTTCCTTCCTTCACAAACTCTGTATCCTCTAACTCCTAATCCAGTTCTTTCTCTTCCTCTTCTTCCCATATGATGAACCAAAAATAGATAAACATAACAAGAATTTATATGGACTAATGAATCTGTTCCCCTTCAAAGTCTGAGGCCATCCTCCGTCTGATTATGTTTCTAACTGTCCAAAACACTTCTGACTTTTTCTGGCATTGCACCAGTTGCAACTGGAATATTCCACTAGTGACAAATCTGTATTATTATAACTTAAATTTATTTTTGGAAATGGACTAAAGTTAGAAAGAAGGAAGCCTGCTGAATAGGATGGATTAGAGATACAAAGAGGCAGATTAAAGCTTGATATGAAAAAGGGGAGAAAGTCTTTCTTAGAGTAGAATAAGCAACCTTAGGCTCATTATTCCTCTGTGTGTGTGTGTGTGTGTGTGTGTGTGTGTGTGTGTGTGTTTATGGGGCTATAAAATCAGTAAATGTCATTGATATATTGGGAACCAGAATATTTGATGGAAAAAATTGTGAATTTGGATTCAAAGGAACTGGGCTAAGAGTCTGATTCACCATGTTTGTAATCTATTGGCAAATCAAAGTCTGTGTTTCAGTTTCCCAGTATATATATGAGGGAATCAGACTAAATTGTATCTTACACTTCCAAATCACAGAATCCCAAAAGATTCCATGTGCCAACAGAAAAGAAGGAAGGAAGGAAGGGAGGGAGGGAGGGAGAGAAGACGAAAAGAAGGAAGGGAGGAAAGAAAGAAGGTACTAGTGAAGTCTCAGCCAAAATATTGTTGCTCCTTATCCCAGTTTCCTCTTTTAATGAGGAATTGGACCCAAATCAGTAGTTTTGTGAATTCGGGTTTTTTTTTTAATATTTTGATAACTATTTCAGTATAATTGGTTTTTTGTAAAGTCATCTGAATTTTATTTTATGCATTTATGGAGATTATTCAGAGATCAGTGGGCTTCACCAGATTTCCAAAGGGGCCCGGGACATAATAAGGGTTAAGAACTCCCCAGCCCAGATGATCTCAAAGAGTTCTTTCAGTTCCAAATCCCAAGACAGTATGTGAAATTTGAGTTTTTTTCTCTAATTGGACCAAAGAGTAACAGTTCTAATGGGAAGAAGTTGAATCTATTGACTACAATGACATTTGGGGCTGTCAATGGATTTAAATTATTCACCTTGTTCCTTTCCCTTGTACTAGATTATTTCTTTATTTTAAAAATAAGTTGTATGGATATATTTTGGGTGGTTTTTTTTATCGGTGGCATTTTTTTGATAGTCACTTCCCCTACCCAGAATTCTCTTGTAACAAGAGAAATTGGGGAAGTAAGTTATTAACTAATATCCTAACAATTCAGGGAATATTCTTTCTCAAAAGAAGGGATGAATGCACAAGTGTGGTAGTAAATGTTTAACAACCAGCTCTCTTAAAAGAAAATGCACAGCTAACAAACCTTTAAGGTTAATCTGCATTATTAACATTTTTTCCATCACTTAAATAATCTATACAATCACTGAAACAATAAATCAAGCAAGCCCTGATTTGTAGCATTTGCGGATTTCTGAGATGTATAGATTCACCAGGAAAATTTAACAATCACCTCTTATGAGACAGTGTGAACTGGCTCTAGCACACTCCTTGGGGGATTTTTCCTTACCCAGCTTCTAGGATTCTTACTTTTTTCCCCAATTATTCAGAATTTACCTTCCTCCTTGTCATCTTTTTATTGACTTTGTTTTCGTCAATGTGCCGTATAATATCACTTGGTCCTGTTCATTTTGCTTTGCAGGAGTTGATACAAATCCCCTGTTTCTCTCTATTCAGAACTTTCAGAGATAGCCCACCATATTCTTTACTAGCTTATCCCGTCTTGCCCACCCAGTGGGTGTCTCCTCCAGTTTGCTGCTATCGCAGAAAGTGCTGATAGGAATTCTTTGCTCTGTGTTAGACTTGTCATTTAAAGTAAAGTAAAACAGATAAGTTATATGGCTGCATCATAATGATTCATGGATTTCAGTAACAGGTCATTTTAAGAATAAACTCATTCAGGAAAATGAATGAATGAATAAAAAAGAATGAAGCACTTAATATGTACTATACATTGGGGATACCAATAGAAAAAGGGAGTGAGTTCCTGCTCTTCAGGAGTTCACCACCCTCTATTTGAGGGAGACTCCAGATATGAGAGTGCAGCTGCAGTGTGGATGGAAAGGCCTGGTAGTCCTCAGGTATATCAGATGTTAGTGCCAAAGGGTGGAGAAAGAGCAGTGGACCAGATAGAGAGGACCGTAGAATGACGGTTGAGCAATGCTGGTGTCCCTTCAACTTCCTGATGGATTGTAGTTGATAACTCCCACTTTAAATCTCTTCCCATCTGGAAGACAGACTGGAGGGAGGTTGGAGGAGAGGGAAGGAGGGAGAAGGGGAAGGATGATTTCACTGGGATTCAATAACTTTCTCTTGAAGATCCCATTGACTATGTACAAAAGCCTTGTATCTTGAATGAAAGGTACAAACACAGAAGACAAGATTTTGGAAGTAGCATTGCTTAGCTCTGCATCTCCTCCTAATTATTTGCTTCCCCTAAATCCTTGCTCATGGTCAAAACACTCAGTAACATTGACCGAGTTTTACTGTTGGAAGTCTGAATTAAAGGGGCTCCTGCCATATCTGCTAAGTTTTCATGGATGTCTATAGAGAATAATGAGAATCCATCTCACTTTCTTATGGAGATGCTCACAGCCACTGGACACTACTGAGGGTGTGAAGGAGTGGGAATGCTTTTGGAATTCCTAACAGATGCTTATATTGCCTAAGGCTAATCATAGAAGTGGAATACAGTGCCCAAAATGGGGAGAAGTAGAAGTCAAACAGGATTGAAATGATTAGAAAGTGGTATCAGGAAGCCAAATGAGACTGGATAAAGCAGCTCTTACCTTAGCATCCATGAGCTTGATTTGGATAAAGATATTTTATTATATTTGTTTCCTTTATAATCACATAGACTTAAAAACATGATTCTGAAAAGGGGTTCATAGGCTTTCCTAGCCTCCCAGAGAGATTCTTGATAGAAAAACAATTAAGAACCATGAAATTAGATGATCTTGAAAATCTCACAATTTATGGAAACCAAAGCAAATTCAGATAAAAGAACATAAAGTTTTGATCATAAATATAAGTATGTGAGAAAAACATGCTTTCCCCCCCCCTACTTTTGTTATACACCTTGATGCATCATTTTATGCTCTCTTTAGTCTGTTGTCCAATGGACAGTAAAGCTCCACGAGGGCAGGAAATGTGCTGTCTAAACTTGGTGCCTCTAGTGTCCCATCTAGCAAAGTGCTGTGGCTACTGTGTGCAGTCACTCAATAAATACTTAGTGCATTGAATTTGTTCAGTTGAACAAATCAATCTGGTCACTGTAGAAAACTTATTGAGCAACAATTAATAATAATAACAATGGCTAGTATTTAGATAGCAATTACCATGTGCCGAACAGTAATAATTTGTAGTTTCTTTGGGCAAGGTCCTTTTTGATGGTTAGCCAGGATTAGCAGCTACCATTATGCTGCTTAAAGGATGAATTATGTATTTTGGAACATGATATAGGGATAGATTTTCACTTTTTTTGTTCTCTTTAAAACAGCTTGCTTTACCTGTAGCAAATTGTGACCCCCCCCCCAAACAATGATATTTTTAGATATTTTCTTTGTTGTTAGAAAGCTACACAGGCAGTCAGACTTTTGAAATTTAGGGGAGGAACATCTCTCTCAAAAATTGTCATTTCCTTTCTTTTTTTTCCATGAGCCTATGTAGATAGGATTCCTTCATATTGGATAAAGGTGATTCTTTTTATTTGTACCCATGGTGTCTTACAAAGTGCCTGGCATATAGTAGGCACTTAATAAATGCTTGTTGCCTGATTGTCTTATCTCCAGTGCCTAGCATAGTGCCTGACTTGTAATAGGCATTTATTCAATGCCTGTGGATTTATTGATCCTGGTGGGAGATGAGGATGCAGACCTCAGTTAGCCTTTGAACCAGCAGCTCACCCAAATAATTGTGAACATTTTTCTGTTGGTTCAGAGAAATCAATTATATTTGGATGGCCGGCCTCCACCATTTTGTCAAATCAAGTTTTTTTGGTCATGTTCTATGCCTGTAGAATAATTTCCAAAGAATAGAAGAAAAGGTTTGCCCAGAGGGCAAGCGCAATGGACTGGTGGGCATGGCTAAGGTGTAACATATTCAGAGATGGAATCACACAGAAAGAGTGGTCTAAAGGATAATCCCACCAGAGAAATGCTCAAAGAGAAGAAAAGTTGGGTTTGTTACTGAGCAAGAGCGAGGGAAAGCTGATGGCCAACTGTGTGGGCCATTGTTATTCGGACAATTGTCATGAGAATCAAATGACAGCCCCAGTACATTGGGGTGACACCCTGTAAGTGATTTATAGGAGAACATTAATGAGACTCACAGCATGGGTAGCTATGAATGGGCGTGAGGATTGCCCATGTTAATGAGATCACAGTTCCGTTGGAGCAATGCAGGAAGAAAGGAAACAAGCATTTATTAAGTGCCTAATAAGTGCCAGGCACTGTATTGAGCATTTACCAATATTAAATCATTTGATCCTCACCATGACCCTTTGAGGTAAATGCTATTATTTTTAAATTTTTCAGTTTTACAGGTGAGAAAACTGAGGCAGGCACAGTATAAAATGACTTGGCTAGGGTTTTACAGCTAGTAAGTACCTCAAGTTAGTCTTTCTGACATTAGGCTCAGCTTTCCATCCACTGCATTACCTAGTTACCTCTAGGAAGGGTGTGAGGTTACTATAGTATAATTTGACTATACACATCTGCCAATAATTTGGAAAGAAAGTCACCTTTTTTTTTTAGTTGATTTTCAGTGTCTTTCTCTTCAGAGAAGTTTTCATGTTAATGAAGCTTTGGTGGTAGGTGCTTGTTTTCTTTTTTGAGGGTCACAAAGCCTTGATATAGGTTTAAAAATCTGTGTAAAGTTCTAAGAGTGCATTGGCTCAATGATTAGTGAGAGGAATGAACCTTAAAAAGAAGGCTTCTGACATTTGTTTCTCGGTTTGCCTTTTGGATCTTGAATTTCTGTAGAGCAGTATGAGAAAAGTGAGGAGAAATGCTGAATGCCATTGTGAATAGTGACTCTCATCATGGAAAGGGGGAGAACATGAGGTGCAGTTCATCTGAGGAGGTGGAAGGTTCACAGCTGGCCTTCACCACTTACCTGGAGGAACTGTGGCAGAGAGTGATCCCTCTGGTCTTTAGTATCCATATCTTGTCTCTGACTCAAAGACTTCTAGGATAGAATTTGTTTGTTTTTTTAAACCTTCTTTGGGTCAGGGACCCTTTGGGCCTACAGGATCCTCAAGAGCATGTTGTTAAATGAATTAACAAAGGAAACTTTCAATTACATAAAAATATAGTTATCCAAATGTTAAAAAAATGTTCATGGTCTGCAGGTTAACAACTTCTATTGAAGGTCTCTTCTTGCTCATTATATAAGTTCTCTGAGGGCAAGAAAGGGTTTTTTTTTTTGCCATTTTTTTGTTTCATTAGCACTTAGCACAATGCTAATAGGATGCATTTAATCAATGCTACTGATTGATTGACATACACCGTGTGAAGGTGAGGATCTAAGATGGAAAACCAGCTCTCATTTAATTTATTTTTTAAAAATTCACAATTTCTCTCTTCAACAATGAAATGTTTCAAAGCAGTTCTAATTGTTCAGTGAAGAAAGCCATCTACACCCAGAGAGAGGGATGTGAAATGTGGACCACAACATAACATTTTCATGCTCTCTATTGATGTTTGCTTGCATTGTGTTTCCTTTCTCTGATTTTTTTTCTTGGTGATATGATTTTTCTTGCACAACAATGATAAGTGTAGAAATATGTATTTTAACATAATTAACATATAGTGGATTTCCTGCCATCTAGGGGAGGGGTGGGGAGTAGGGGGAAAAATTTGTAACAGAAAGCTTTGTAAGGGTTAATGTTGAAGAATTACCCATACATATGTTTTGCAAATAAAAAGTTTTAATAATAAAAAATTCACAATTTCTCCCATAGATTTCCAACATTTTTGTTATTACATAAACCCAGGGGTTGCTAGGTGGCACAGTGGATAGAGCTTCGATTCTGAGGTCAGGAGGATCTGAATTCAAATCTCGCCTCAGACACTTACTAGCCATGTGACCCTGAGCAAATCACTTAACCCCAACTGCCTAAAAAAGAGAGAGATTGTAAAAAATCTGACATAGCCCAGAGAAGGCATCTTCTGAAGTGAAGTTATCTGATCTAGGCAAAAGGAATTTTTTAGCACTGGGAATATTGCAAGGATTCATGTGGATAATTCCCCTTCTTGGTAAGGAACACAATGATTTGTTAGGCCATTTAAAGAGATGCTCTGGGTGAGGAATCCATTCTTCTGCAGATAAGCAGGGAATGAGCCTCTTAGAACTTAGTCTTTAGAGGTTGACACAGTCTGACACTGGCCGGTACCAGGAACCTTTCCACTCCTAGGAAGAGTTTGCCAGAACTGGTGCTATATTTGTCAAGTGGCCTTTGATAACCCAGGGTCATTGATCGCTGTATCAGGAAGAATAAACTGAGGAATACTGTAGTGGAAGAATATTTCAATGACTATGATGAATATTCCATAACCCCAGTATAGTATTAATCTAATCACTCTTTCATTCAGTTAACAAATGTCTAAGCATTTAGTGGATCATGAAAGTAGTATTATAACTACTGTGAAAAAAAAATGCTGGATTTGAAATCTGAGGGCCTAGATTCAAATCCTAGGCCTTCTGCTTAAGTCTCTCTTGACCTCAGTTTCCCATCTGTAACATGAGGAATAAGACTAAGTCTCCTCCATTTTTTCAATCTGTGATGCTGTGATCACAGGCTATAAGGCCCTATAATATAGCCCTCATGCTTTTTCTCCAAAGATGAGGGGATTCTACAGAGAATGCTGAGAAGAAAATCCCTGTGAAGTTCTAGCTATTCAGAGACTAGAAAATATTATAATACTTAGTCTCTCTCATTGGATGTAATTGCTGATGTATTTCTCAGTCTCTTTTATTTATATGTATATATATCTAAATGTATGTATATATGTACACTTATGTATATATGTGTGTTTTAATACATATATACACCTATAAACATATATGTGTATATATGTTATATATTATATATATACTATATATGTGCATATATAGTTTAATTTGACTATGTATAAACATCTGCCACTAATTTGGAGAAAAGTTACTCTACATTTCAGTAGAACACATACACCCATACATAAAATATATACATATATACAAATATTCACACAAGTACACTTGGTATTAGCCTAAACATTAGACTGAAATTTGAAAAGTGACACTGAGCCAAAGTTAGAACATTTGCTGTGAGTTTGGATGATTGGGTTCGCTTCATCAAGAAGGCCCAGTCTAGAACAAACAGGAGGAAAACAAATTTGTTTTCCACTTAGCCCCTGCTTAACGCTGCTTTCTCTAACAAGTCTGAATTGAGAGGCTTGTCGCATCTGACCACATCATCCTCTGCCAGGACAACAGCCCATTCCAAAGGCTTTGGCAGTCACTGCCAATTTAAGGTGCAAAACATCAAAAATGGGACCAAAGTTTCGGCTTTGATTTTCCCTAATCTCTTTCTCTTGATGTCTGAGAGGAAACAGGCATGTTGCAAGTATCATGTGGTCGTGCCCACGTCAGCCTTCATAGTCCTCTCTGGCTCAAAATTCAGTCCTGGTGCAGCTGGTGAGACCCTGGCCGGAGTCTAGACAATGATGGGAATCGGTGGTGGGAATGGATTAGGCAGTGAAGACAACCAGCCGTGTGATTTTCGCATCCCCCTTTTCCCCGAAGGCACCTGCAAAATCACCAAGAGGCAGCCCATTTCCCCCCTCGAAATAGCTCTGGCAGTTTATCATGTCAAATTGCGCTGGGGAGGGTTAAGGCTATAGGGCTTCTGGCTGTCAAGAGTGGGATTTCATCTTGGGGGCCCCTCAGGCCAGAGAGAAGGAGCCTAGAAAGTTCAGTCCTGCTTCCCATTGTCTGACATCCCATCCCCTTCCTATCCTGTGCCTCAAACACAAAGCTATGTTTTAAAACCAAAGACATCTTTAACATTTTATCCTACTGATGAAAAGAAAACAATCACAATAAAATTGTCTCCTTGGAGCAATCAAAAAATCTACAAAATTCAAAGAAATTGGATCCAAATAAATATAAGATACATTTGTATGTGTGTGTGTGTGGATTTTCAATCTCTGGAAGCTTACAAAAACCTTAAAATACATTTTGGGAATGGTTCTCTCTTAACCTTTATAATAATTTTGTAAGGAGGATGTACAGATGAGCTTCCTGAACGTATAGATGTAATCCACAGAAGCAGAGTCATAAGTGGAAAAAACACACATCCGTAATTCTTTTGTGGAGCCAGGAGATTAAAATTCGCTTCACGGCTTTGCATTTGAGCTCATCACCACCTATTTCAGATTTTACGCAGAGTAATTGTTTCGATGTAAAATTCTTTGGTGTCTATTTTCAGAATTGCTGTGTTGTCTATAAATATTTGGTGCTATCTCACGATGGGGTTGTATTTACCCCTGTAGTTATGGATTACAAATGAAAAGACAGCATCTGCTGAAATTAAAAGTGGCCACATTTTCACCGGAGCTTAATGAAATGCCAAAATTTATCTACATTAACAACCAAGTAGTGAAATTTATTGATCAATTCGCATGATATAAGTTGACAAATGGCCTCGGCAATTTCCATAATTTTCTACACGTGTTAAAATTTGTAATGGAAAAGAATACTAGATTAACATGAAATGGGAAATGAGAGGGAGATTTTGTAATGGGGCCAGTGCCCCCGAGCAGTACACTTTGTTTTCCATACCCTGTCCGGCTCGCCTGCTTGTGCTGGGTACAGATGGGTCTCTGACAGCTCTACAGCTGTTCTCCTAATTGTCCATTAAGTGTTCTATTGATTCTCTGATTCCAAGTACATGTCTTTCAGCTCAAGCTATCGTGTAAAGTGGCAGGCACATTCCATGTAGAATGACAGAGCTGCTCGAAACCTAAAAATGTGATCTGCCACTTCCAATTGAAGATCGGCCTTTCAAAGGCGAAGGCTCGCTTCAAGGCGCCCGCTGGAATATCTGGTTAGGCTTTATTTTCTAAACTTTGAGCACCCTTCAATTAAAGCCACAGCGGCCCCAAGAGTCTTAATTCCTTGTTAAGCATCTATGGATTGCAGCTGGATGATGTGGGCCAGGGGGAATGGTTGCTGTGCTTGGTACCCAGAGATCTGCCTTATTCGGAGAGATGCAAATGTGTTTGCTGTGTGTGTATGTGTGTTTGCATGCATTTGCGCGCCTTTACACTCGACATGCACAAAACCTGTCTCATTTGACTTGCAAGTTCACTTTTAGCATTTTTTAAAAAATTGAGATCATCTGCAATTTCAGATTATGCCAGTCAGAAGCCTGTTGAAAATCGCCTCCCTTTAATCTGAAAAGTGAGGGAGAAGATGCAGATCGGTGGCGAGCCCCATAAATCTTCGAAGAAACAAATAACCAGAGATAAAACTGTAAAAGTTATTTAGTTCTCCACTGGAAGAGGTTTATTAATCTCAAATTTCCAGTCCATTGTGTCATGATTTGGTTAGCTCTCCCGATCTCATTTCGTGCAGTCGTACCCCAAGCAGAGAGAGGGATGAGGGAGAGCCGCTTCTGCCTCGAACTTTTGCAGGGGTGCTCAGCTAGCTCCAAAGCCAAGAACAAAGCTTCAACCAGGAGTCAGAAAGGAAACCGTCCAATCACCCAGGCCTGGGTGGCCTCAGATAGTGTTTGTTTTCTTAATGAAGTGTGTCACGTTCCGTCTGATCATTTTTAGATTTAATTCTTAATTAATTTGCAGTGTTAAGCTGTTGAATAGAAATGTAGACTTATGATCTAATAATCCACCTCTACAAATGAGAAGTACACAATTGATGCACATTCTGTTCTGTGAATGATTAATTTAATTATGAGCCATCTGAGTGGTCTTAATTACAGGCAACCAGTTGTGGATATTTGTGTGTGTGTGTATTTTAGTTAGCAAATTTTGTGGTATCCATTTGTATTTCTAAGAACAAAATAAAGCCAGGATTCAGAATCAAATGATTACTAAGCTATTTGAGAGGTGTGACTTCCAGGAAGGAAATTACTTTAAGGAAAATTTGTTGTCCTATAAGGATTAACCAAAGCCTCTCTGCTCCTCCAAGACCTGTCAAAAAGCTTTCTTTGCCTATGTCATCATTAGCATCTGCCCACTCATGGACTAACTTGGCTAGTGAACTATTTTTCCTCTTGGATGAGTGAGTGAGTAAATGAAGAAGCATTTATTAGGTGTTTGTTATGTTCCAACCATTGTGCTCTTGAGAAATGAGTAGCTTCCACTCTTAAACACTGCTTACACTGCCAACTGCCTTCACTCTGGTCTTTCTAAACCATTAATATCAATGCCTCATCCTGCTAAGATGGAAAGGAGGAGCCTCCAGTAAATTCTTGTTAAATAAAAATAAAGGATTTAAGCACACAAATCTTTGCTTTAAATATATTAGAATCTGTTGGGTGTTAGTTGTTGCCTTCCCTATGGACTTGAAGAATGATTATCTAGGGGTTTACAAAATCACCCCAATCCCATATGAAAAGCTTGAGTGGCTGTTGTATGTTTAAAAAAAAAACTCAATCTAAATGGAAGGATTAGTGGTTTTTTGTTTTATTTTATTTTTTTTAAAGCATACAGCACAAACACACCCAAATCCCCTCACCCTGGCTGCGTTGCTTCTATCAAAAGAACACTATTCTCTTCTGTATGTGACTTCTTGGAAAACAAGGGGAAAAAATCTCTTTCTAACCTAATAAAAGATCATATATTGATACCTGCAAAACATTGTGTGAATCCACTTAGATTCCAGCACTTTCAATTACACCGTTAGCCAGTTTTTAAAAAAGATTTTTAGAAGCTTTCAACTGTAGACTTTTGTCTTGTTGAATGAACTTGAGCGCCACTAAATTTTAAGTAAATTTGTGATGACTGAGCAATATACATTGGCTGAGCTTGAATCCAATAACCCACAGGACAAATTAATTTCCAACAAAAAGGGCAGAAACCTCAAGTGTCTTGAGTATATGGAGTCTCATTCTATCTCTCTGGAGCCATTTTTGCAAATCACTACAGCTATTCATAATCTAAATCCGTCTCCTTTAGCAGGAGAAAGATCTTTTTTCATGACAAAACAGAAGATGACATTCATTAGTGCCTAACTTGCATAAGCTACCTTAAATTTATTGGTGCTCTTCTACTTATCCAGATAAGGATTCCTTTGTCTACAGCGATAGGAAATTTCCAGTTGTACCACTTAAAAATATAAATTGTCACTTCTATCAGAACTTTTGGCAGTTTACTTAATTTTAGAAGTAAAACTGGTGGTTAAGGTTTTAAGACTTCCAATGGGCGTTGTTTCAGGCCTGGTTAATATGTACCCAGGATAGCAATAGAGCTCTGGCTGAGCTGCTGAGCTGTACCAAGTCTACATCATCATTGGGTTATTGCTGGGGTGGACTGATGGCACTCAAGAAGGTTCTGAAGCTCCATCTGAACTCAGATCTCTGTGGCTGCAAGATGGGCACTCTGCTATCTATCTGCCTTTATACCAAAGCTGCATCATCTCCTGTTGGGAGTATGGTAATAGTGATGTTTTTCTCAGGCCTGGGTTGGCCTCTGAGTTCCTTTCCAATTTTGAAATTCTGTGATGATGACAAAAGGCTACCATGAATTTTAAATAAAATTTTATTTTATTTTTCAAAGAAAGATTTACCTTATTAGCACCTGCCTCCCAGGATTGTTAAGATCATATTTGCAATGCACTTAGCTCAGTGGCTGGTACAGAGGTCCTTAATAAATGTCAGATTCCTTTCTTTCCCCCTTCCCTTTTTGCTATCCTACTTCCCCTTCCTCCTCCCTCAACTGGGAAAGCAAGAAAAATAAAATCCCTGTTACAAGCATTTGTAGTAAAGGAAAAAAAATATTCTGAATTGGCTATGTATTTTTTTAAAATATGGTTTAATCTGCCTTCTGAGTCCATCACATCTTTTATTAGGAGACGGTCAGCCTTCCTCAGTATGAATCTTCTGGAACTGTTGTTGGTCACTGCAGTGAGCATACAATATCATTATTATTGTATAAATTGTTCTCCTGGTTCTGCTCATGTCACTGCATCAGTTCATAAATTCTTTCCAACCTTCTCTGAATCCATCTCTTTCATCATTTATTACAGCATAATAGTATTCCTTCCCATTCGTATACAATAACCTATTCAGCCATTCTTCACTTGAGGCATCCCTTAGTTTCCAATTCTGTTCTATTGCAAACAGAGCCGCTATAAATTTTGTATATGTGAGTCCTTTATCTTTTTCTTGATCTCTTTTGGGTATAGACTTGGTACTGGCATATCTGAGTCAAAGGGGAATCTATGGTTTAATAGCTTTTTGGGAATAGTTCCAAATTAGTTTTTAGAATTGTTGGACCAGTTCAATTCCACCAACAATTTTCCCACAGTCCCTCCAGCATTTGTTAGTTCCTTTTTTTGTCAATTTTGCAGTCTAGTGGGTATGAGGTAAAACCTGAGAATTGCTTTAATTTGGATTTCTTCAATTATTAATGATGAGATTTCTTCCTTTGAGAACTGCCTGTTCATATCCTTTGACCATTTATCAATTGGGGAATAGTTCTTATTCTTATAAATTTAAATCAGTTCTCTATATATCTTAGAAATGAGACCTTTATCAGAGAAACCAGGAACACTTTAAAATGAATTTGTACTTTTCCTACTTATAACAGCATCTACATGTATTTGAAAAATAGCAATATATATGTCTGTGAGATATATCACTTATAAGTACAGTTCTTGACACATAGGAAGTGCTTAATCAATGGTTTTTCATTCATTATTCAGTCCACAGAAGGTATGATTGCTTATTTATGGATTTCCCAACTCCTTGCAATAACTGCTGGTTGGGAACCTCTGTCCTGTGGGATGTTGGGATTGTGAGCTACACCAGTTGATAGAGGATACTCTGCCTGGCATTTAGAGCCCTCCATAGTGTAGCTCCCACCTACCTTTCCAATCTTAATTTACATTATCTTCACCCCCAGTCCCATGTACTTCATTTAATTTAGAGTTACATAAAAGCAAAAGTAAGCTTCACAAAGAAAGACGTTTTAACAATGAGAGCTATTCCCAGGTAGAGTGTACTGCCACTGCATGTCAGGTAATGGGAGGAGTCAAACAAAGGCCGGATGACCACATGCCAGGTAGGTAGAATAATTATTGCTCAGGTTTGGGTTCAACTGACTATGTGGTCATTGAGGTCCCATCTACCTATCAGATTTTGAATTTATGTTCAATTTGTCACAATAGTTGGTTTGTTTTAAAAAAGAAAGAAAGAAAAGAAGAAAAGAAAAAGGAAGAAAGGAAGGAAGGAAGGAAGGAAGGAAAGAAAGAAGGAAGAAAGGAAGGAAGGAAGGACAGAAGGAAGAGAGAGAGAAAGAGCCGATTTTTCAGTAGAGTTGTTGAGATTTCTATTCCAAATTCTTGTTCCTATTCAGAGACTAAGTCCCCCTTACTTACAGACTAAGGAAGACTACTTAGTTTGGGATATTTCATAAGGGTTACATAGCCAGAATGGTTGATAAAAAATTCTCTTCAAAGTTCGAAACATATTCTGGTACCTATATGGACAGGATCCAAGGGATAGTGTGTCAAGCTTAGAGACTTCAAGTAACAAGAAGAAAAACTCACAGTTCCTTATTATTAGAAATTCATTTCCCTCTTGTGGCGTGCTCTTGAAGCTCTCCTTCTGTATGGCAAAGCTTTCTATTGGGCTCCTTCCATAGTCTTGAGGCTTTCTTTCTTCAGTCTGACTTGTTTGTCCTAACCCCTGGTGCTGACTGCCATCAGCCACTATTACTCTGGGGACATTACTAGGAATCCCATGGGAAAGCCAATCTTTTCCAACTTTTAAAATTCCCTAAGGTCTCCCTTTGGTTGAGACCCTTCACCATCATAGTCATCCTCTTCCAAATGGTCTCCAGTTTATTAATATCCTTCCTAAGGTGTTTTGTCCAGTATTGATCGTGACTCCCTATGTGGTCTAAGCAGGGAAAAGGACAGGATTCTCATTTCATTTCTTTTAGTCATTAGACTCTCTTCATGTCATTTAAATAGGGTTTTTTTGGGGGGAGGAGGGTTAATATATTGTACTCATGACATATTAAAACTATACTCCACTTAAATATTGATTTTTCCCCTCCCAGAAAATTATTGTCTATCCTTTCTCTCTCATTTTGTAATTGTGAAGTTGATTTTTAGAGCCCAGGTCTAGGACTTTAGATTTATTTCTACTATACTGAATCTCATCAAGTTCAGCTCAGTATTTTAATCCACATTTTAAGCTTATCATGTAATATTCTGCAAGCACCTAATAGATCTAGAAGGCCAGGCTCTCCAGGGTTTAAGGCACTCTTAGTAACCTTTCTCTTTCACAGTTTCCTCATCTATTAAATGGGGATGATGATAGCAATTACCTCTCAGATTTGTTGGGGTCAAATGAGATAATATATGTAGAGCACTTTGCAAACCTTGAAGTGCTGTAGAAATACTACCTATTGTCGTTATATACAATGATGCTTCTCTTAGTTTATCTCCTTTTGAATAAGTACACCCTTGCAATACATTAGTCCAATCTTAAGTCATATTTTACCAAATCTCCATGATATCTGTGATGTCTAATTTACCTCCTTGAACTTAGTCCTCTACTTTATTATGATCTTTAGTGATAATAATAATAGCTTGCATTTATATAGCACTTTAAGGTTTATAAAATGCTTTACATATATCATCTTATTTGACCCAGATAACAACCTTGGGGAGGTAGAAACTATTATTATCCCCATTTTGTATACAAGGAAAAGAAAACAGATAGAGTTTGACTGATGTGCTTAAGATCACATAGCTGGTAAATGTCTCAGGTCAGATTTGAACTCACTATCCACTGCACAATTCAAAATCTTGCATGTGATAAATGATCAGTTTTACTGCGGATCATATGCTTTTTAATCATCTCCTTTAAATTGTTAGGCTTCTCTATTGACAATCTTCATCTTATTTTGAACTTACTATTCTCTGTCACTTAGGATTTATATGTAGGGAGTTTTCTCATAGGATCATTGGAATTGGCTATTAATTTCCTGTTCCACATCTGTTCTTTTGCAGAACATTTACTTTGAACCCAAAACCACCTAAACCCAAAGTTGATAATGAACAGAGATACATCTTGGGCTCTTTTTGGTTTATTTGTTTGCTTTTTTCTTACCCAAAAGGAGAAGATTTGAGGGTACATCCATGGTTGGAATCAATCCCTGGTTGACCTTAAAATGATCTCAAGACTTTTAGAAGTCTTTCTTGATTCTCCCAGCAACTAGCACCGTCATTCCCTCTCTCCAAAACCCATCATTTACTTATTTTGTATTTATTCTCAACATACTTACATATGTGTACATATTGTATTCTCCATTAGGATGCAGTTTCCTTCCTCATGAAGCCTTTCTTAATCCCTCCTGCTAATAATCCTTTCACCTCTCAGCTCCCCTTCCATGTACTTTGCATGGATCAAGGATATACTGATTTATGCAAGTCTTCTCTTCTATTAGAATGTAAGCCTCTTGGGGGTACATTCAGTTATTCTTTGTTTCTCCATATGATAGGTATTTGCATATGATAGGTACTTAAAAATGGCAAGTGGATTGATTGATAGAAGCAAGCTCATTTTTGGCTTGGGAGTTCAATGTCCTGCTGTTTTGATAATTTCCTGAATTAAATTCTGGTTAATTTTTTTTTTATAAATAGTGATTTCTTTCATCACCTGTGATCTTTCCATCATTATTTCTGATGTGGTCTCACTGTTAGAATCATTTCTTTGCTATTAGGTGATTCTTCAGTGAATTAATTAACAGACATTTATTAAGTTCTTGCTGTGTGCTGGGCACTTTGCTAAGATTTGGAGGTACAAAAATCCCCAAACCTGGCCTTTTCTCAAAAATTTTACCTTTTAATGGAGGAATTGCCATCCATATATCTAGGTATAGACAAGAACCCATAGAGTTGGTGGGAAGGAATCTTAGAAAAGAAGGAACTACAAGGGAAGAAGGAACCTGGGAAATCCCTCTGGTAGCAGATGGCATCTGAGCTGAGTCTTGAGGAAACTCAAGGTCAAGAACCAGATGACTTTCTCCATAGCTTCCACTTCTTTTAAGTTTTACAGGAAATAGCTGTGTCCATCATTTAATTATTATATCACAACGTTTAAACAGTTGGCTAAAATTCTGTTGGCTTCAGATTCATTTCATTCAACAATTCTGTTCAGACAGCATATATTAAACACCTACTGTTTTCTAGTTACTATGCTTGGGATGCAAAAACAAAGCACAAATATACCAGTTGTTAGGGATCTTCCATTCTATTTGGGAGTAGGATATAGCATGATTACAGATTAAGGAAAAACAAAAACACAACAGTGATTTCAAGGGAAATAAAAATCCTAAAGACTATTGGAATCAAGAAAGGCTTCCTGTAGGAAGTAGAGTTTGTCTTTGAAAGAAGCTACATATCCAAGAAGTGAATGTCTAAACCTGAGAATGGCAAAAAATAAGCTAATTTTTCTGGAATATAGAGCATGTGAAGGGGAGTAATGATGGTGCACACTTTTTCCCCACATGTTAAGAGTTCAAATCTGGCCTCAGATACTTACTTAAATTATCTGATATTTGAGTATCTTACTTAGCTGGCAAGCTGCTTAACGCCTCAGTTTATTTAACTAAAAAATGAGCTGAAAAAGGAAAGGGCACTCCAGTGTTTTTGCTAAGAAAACCCTCAATGAAGTCACAAAGAGTTGGACATGACTAAAACAGTTCAGCAACAACTATATCGAAGCTGTAATCAAGTTAGTATCAAGATCTGGACTTAGAGTTAAACAAAGATGAGGGATGGTTTTGTTCTTGGGGGATGTAAGACCAATTTAAGTCCATAAGGACATCTCTTGGGGGGGTCTAAAAGATAGAGAAAAAATCATTTGGATCTGAGCTGTCCTAGCAGTCCTGGAGATGACAGAGTTCGAAGTGGCAGAAGTGGCCCTCTGCTCGGAAATGTCTCCAGCTTTTCCAGTGGGGTGTTTGCTTTTGGGGGGGCATGTTTCCTGATAATGGCAAGGACATCACACTGGCTGTCCCTGACCCCAGGCCTCTCAAGGGCCCATGTTTGTCATTTCTAAAGCGAATCGATACACGAGCTTGTCTCAGGCAGCTCAGTCGTGCTGGGAAAGAGGGCTCCACTCCTGATCAGCCCAGCGCCCGCACCAGCCCTCTGATATATAGTACAGGGACTGCAGGGCAGGCGACTTGTAACAAGAATGTGATGAGCTGGTGGCCTCAGGCCTCTAACCTGTTCCTCAACCCACTCTTCAAGGAAAGTTATTACAGAAGAGTTAGCCTAAATCAAACCAAGCTGCAATGTTTGCTTATTATTGTCCCTGCTCCAATTCCAGTGGATCTCACTGTGGTGTGTCTTCGAAGCCCAGCCGGGAGGGAAACAAAATGACCCTGATCAGTTTGCGATATGTCTTTAAAAAGGAGCAAAATGGATTTATTTTGAAATTCCAGTTAAGCATAGTGTAGGGGGAAATCCCACGGACAATCCATCGCCTCCCCCCCAAAGCGCCAAACAAGCTCATTCTGAGTTGACAGCACAAAATTGGAAGCTGGCCATTGCCTGACATTCCCTTCCCCAGTTTTGTTTTGCTCTGCTACTAGTTTGTTGAAAAGAATATCATGATAGAGAGATTTCCAAATATGATTTGAAAATGTACCTAACAGCTAAGGAGGACTATGAGAAAATTGGAGGCACCATCTTGTAGCTTGTTTTGGCAGGCTTCTGAACACAGTGATGGAAAAATAAGAAACCTCTCAGAGAGATCAAGGGAACCACTATGGGAGGTTCAAATCTTGTCTCTGATGCTTTTCTCCATATGACTCTGGGTCAATGGTTCCAAACATCTCTGGGATGGACTCCACAGGCAACGGGTTGGAAAGATGCCCTCGGAGATCCCTTCTTGCTCCAGAACTGTGAGTCTCTGAACAGTGAAAGATGTCAGAGCTTTGATCAATACAGTGACCAACTAGGACATTCAAGAACTGATGGTGAAGCATCCTAGAGAGGTCGAGATAAGTGATGGAATACTCTCAGATGTGGCCAGTGTGATGACTTGTTTTGTTTTAATGACACCTGGGCTCTAAGGTAACACACTAGAGAGAGTGCTGGATGTAGAGTCAGGGAGACCTGATTTCCTTTCTTTTTTTTTAAGACCTAATTTCATATCTGAACTCAGAAACTCATTATTTGTATGACCCTGAGCAAATCATTGTACCTCTGTTTCTTTCTCTGTAAAATGGTAATATTATCACCTACCTCTCAAGGTGTGAAGATCAAATGAAATTAAATTGGATGTAAAGCCTTTTGCAAACTTAAGAATACTATGTAAATTCTAGCTGTGATGATGATGAACTATTACAAGGGATGTTCCTTTTTTCACTTTTTAAAAATTTCAATAATATTTTACTTTTTTACTTTTTCAATTATGTACAAAGATAGTTTTCAACATTTATTTTTCTAAGATTTTGAATTCCAATTTTTTTCTCCTTCCCTCCCTTTCTTCCTCTTTTCCCAAGAGAGTAAGCAATCTAATATAGATTTTATAGGTACAATCATTTTAAACATGTTTCCATATTTATCATATTGGAAAAGAAAAACTAGAACAAAAGGAAAAAAACATGATAAAGAAAAAAAACAAATAAAAAAAGGTGAAAATAGTACACTTCAATCCACATTCAGTTTCTATAGTTCTCTCCCTGGATGTAGATGGCATTTTCCATGGAATTGTCTTGTATCACTGTATTGCTGAGAAGTACTAAGTCTAACATAGTTGGTCATCACACAATCCACTTAACAGAGAGAAAAAAAAAAACTGTTAGGATCCTGAAGAGACTTAATAAAATTCCTTGTGGGTAACAATGAAAACTAGATCACTAGTGGAAGGTCCTTTTAGGAGAATTTGAAAAATGTACAGCTTTCTTCCCACACAATATAAGCGTAAAGAATATTGAGTTCACTCCACAGAGTATGTATGGAGCTGGGGCTCTGCTGGCTTCTTCCTTCAAGATGATTTTAGTGCTCATGGACTTTGAATTGATACAGCAAACCTTTGATTTCCATGATGGCCTCAGGGGGGAAGGAAGCTTTGTCATTGAGGACTGGATATTGAGCTAGGAAGAAAGTGCCATTCAACAGACCACAAAAGAATGCCTCCATCACCTGGATTTTGATATTTCCATCTGTCAAATGTCTCTCTTGGACATCCCATGAGGAAGCAGAAAGTCTTGTATTTTTGTTTGTTTCCTGAAACAGATGACTGACTAGGAATTACGAGATGAACTTTTTAGCCTTGGGACAACTTTATGAATTTTATAGGTCAAGAACTCATCGATGCTTCGATTGGAGTTGACTGGTAGGAAGAGAAAGAGTTTTCTGCATTTATATTCTTTTCAGAGGTAATAACCACTCACGTGAAGATAAGTTCAAGCCATAACCTGGTTTGCTAAGAAAGCTGGACAATGAAGGAGTACTTTGTACTTTGCAAAGACAAGGTAAAGGCTAAATGTCTGTTGAATAATTCTACAAAATGCCTCATATTTTAATGTTTAATATCAACCTCCTGGGATAATATGATAACATTTATGAGTTACTTTCTCATGTTTTAAGTCTTTTTTCAATTCATGCTTATGAGTTTTTTGTGTTTTAGACCTTTCTTCTACTTGATAAAAATAAATAACTGTCCTGTCTCCTATTTATATTGTCCATTGAGTGCCTTTCTACTTTATTTTGTATAGACTTTAGGCATGAGACAAATGATAAATGAAGTGATTTTCTTTAAGGACATAGGATTGGGAGCATGAGGAACCAGAGACTTTATGCTATCTAGAATAGGCTCCCCTTATTCATATAAACCCCAAATCTGGGACTTCTTAGTAGAAGAGAGCACTTCTATCCATACCCCCACCCGTTGACAGACTGGGACATTCTCACATAGACTTTATTTAATGGACTCATGATTTTATCAGACTAGGGAGCTCCTGCTGAGGAATTTTTTTTAAACCAATGCAACCTGGTACCTTTTCACCAATATATAGTTTTAGAGAATTGTCTGAGAGGTTAAATATCTCGCCCAAGGTCATATTCATAGAATGTGTCAGAGTCTGTAGTTGTACCTGTTACCTTCCTCATTTTCAGGCTAGTCCCCTATCCACTATTCCATGTTGTCTCTTTTCTAAACAATATAATAATAATAATAATAATAATACTTGTGAAATACTTTATATCCATTAACTCAATGATCCTCCCAATGGCTCTGTGAGGCAGGTCTTAGTCATCCTCATTTCAGGGGAGAATCTTGCAAGCAAGAAGAGAAATTTTCCCTCAGGAAAATGGTGCTCATGCTGACTTTGAAATCAAACTGGGGGCTTAGTCCTCTGCACTCAGAGGTTGAATTTCCTAAGAATCTCTCTGAACCCCTTAGCGTTGCCCACGGTGGATGAAAGCTCTGATTAAACATGATACAGAAAGAGCCGGCAAGTCGGACTGTTTACTAACATTTCAATTTCTATGCCTCATTTATTAGACTTAGAATAAAAAGGTTAGAGGGGGTATTTGGGATTGTCTTTAACCTTGACGATATTTCCAGGGAAGCAGCCTAATGGCTCTTAATTGCTTAAGTGAAGAGAACATGTTGACATGTCCTTCTTGGTGCTGCAAGCCCTGAGCCTGAGCCATTATGCTAATTCAAGCATTATATACACCAAAGTATTTATGGGACTGACACAAGTGATGTTGCAGGCAAAGGGCTGTGAAATGGTCTGTAAACAGAGAGAATTGATTCCGGGCCCAAAGCAGTGCTGTTAAAGTCACAGTCATTGAACAGCCGGCCCTATGATTTCTATCCAGATTGTCAACCTGGGTCAGGCGGTGTCAGTTGGACTGCCATTACAGATCAGATGGGTGGTTTAATAATATGTAAACCAACCGCATAAACAGAAAGGAACATGGACGAGGCACATGTCTGGCTCTCTCTTTGTGGACACACGACATTTCACTTCCGAGACGTCCCAGTGCGAGTTTCAGTGACACAGGTGTGGAGAATGTGCAAAGAGATGTTACCCTTTGATGGAATGGAAGCTCCTTGAGGACAGCAATCGTTTCTCTTTGGGCTTGGCGGCTCCAGCCCCTAGCACAATGCTCGGCACACAGCAGAGCTTACAATAATAAGTAATTATTATAATATACAATAATACTAATATAATCATAAATTCTTGGGGATGGAGACCAGAAGATATGTAGCATCTTGGGGAAGAGAGTAAAAATGCAGCCTTTTAAAAGACATTGAGGGGGCGGCTAGGTGGCACAGTGAATAGAGTGAATAGAGTGAATTCTATTGTGAATAGAGTGAATAGAGTGAATAGTGAATAGAGTGAATAGAGTGAATAGTGAATAGAGTGAATAGAGCCAACTTCTGGGCTGTGTGACCCTGGGCAAGTCACTTAACCCCAATTGCCTCAGCAAAAAGCAAAAAATAAAATAAAATAATAAAATAAAATAAAAGACATTGAGGAATGAGATTACTGATTATTAAAATGTTATGAGGATCAATGAAGTCATATATGTAGAAAGGGCTTTGTTAGTCTTGAAATGCTACACGAAGATTTGCTGTTACCATTATAGTTGGTGTTTATCATTGAACATTTTTGAGATCTGCAAAACCTTTTGCATACATTAACCATTTGAGTCTCCTAGCAATCCAAGAAAGAAGGTGCTACAGTTATGAGTCTCTCCGTTTTAACTTAATTTTATTTTACATTTTCAGTCAACATTTATTTTCTCTCCCTTCTATTCCTTCTTCCTTTGGAAAATGAAAAACAAAATCCTTATAATAAATATGTATAGTCAGGCAAAACAAATTCCCACATTGATCATGTCCCCAAAATGCGCGACTCATTTTCAGTCTTAAATCCAACACTGTAAATCTGAGTTCAAATCCCACTGCAGATATTTACTAGCAATGTGAGCTGGGGTAAATCATTCCATCTCAGTTTACCTCAGTTTCCTCAGTGGCAAAATAAAGATAATCATGACATTACTCCCCTGGGGTTCTTGTGAGGATCAGATGAGGGTCAAACATAGTACCTGGCACATAGTAGGCATTACAAAATGCTGGTGATTAAAAATATATGTAGGAAGTATATAAATAAGATGAGGGCATATGTTTGTGGTCATACAGCTAGTAGGCTAAACCTTGGACTTTGAAGCTAGATTTTCTGACTCTAAGAAAAAATGATTTTTCCACTGTACCAAAGGGAGAAAAAAGGAGCACCCATGTTCTTGAATTTGAACATCAGAGAATTATAGAAATTTTTCAGTATTTTTTTTAGTATTTTCAGTATTTTACCTGAATAAGAATATTCTTTTTTTTTTACTGAGGCAATTGGGGTTAAGTGACTTGCCCAGGGTCACACAGCTAGGGACTATTAAGTGTCTGAAACCAGATTTGAACTCAGGTCCTCCTGACTTCAGGGCTGGTGCTCTATCCACTGCACCACCTACCACAAATATTCTTTTGAACTCACTCAATCAGTGACCATCCAACAGTGGCTTGAAGATTACCAATATAGGAGGACCTTTTGCCCCTGTTCTAATTGTTAGAGGAAAGGGGAATGAACATTTGTATGTACCTACTGTGTACCAGAAACCATGCTAAATGCTTTGTAAATATTATTTGCTTCTTGTCACAATCCTGTAAGGTTGATGCTGTTATCTCCTTTTACAATTGAGGAAATTGAGGCAAGCAGAGGTTAAGTGGCTTGCCTAGGGTCACATGGTCATTAAGTTCTGAGTCTCAATTTGAACTCAGCTCCTCCTGATTTTGTACCCAACTTTCTATCTACTGTGCCAGCTAACTTTCAGGAAGTAGGGAAGAAAGTTGAGGGTTTTTTTCCCCCATAAGGGAGTTGAGCTCAATACTTCCTCTTTTCTACTTCTATCCATGAACTGTGCCTTCTTGCACAATAAGGTTAATCTGTTTTCTGTGGAACAGCCCTTGAAATGTATATATACCTTATATTGTGAGTTTCTGCAACAATAATAACAATAATAATGACAATAGTCATGATGATGATGATGATTCTGATAATTAACATTGTGTCTCTTTTCTTCTTCAAGTTCAACATCACTAGTCCTTTCACTGGAAGTCATTTCACATTACCTTGAGATCCTCTCCCCCTTTCTGGCTTTTCAGTGTCCTCCCTCAAATGTGTGTGTAGACTTTTACATTGTCTCTTCTTGCCCCCCTTCCTCCCACCTTTCTGGCCTTTCTGTGATGTCTCTTTCTTTGAAATGATGATAATGGCATATAAATGACTGAAAAACAAATCCTATTTCAAACCTGACCACCAAAATACAACCACATTTCTCTTTTGGTCTATTAAGTCATAGATATAAAGAGTAATGAAAGTGTATACACACATACACCAATACCTAATTTTATTTTTCCCCTCTGGAGTTTACACAAATTCAATGCTGGGAGTTTCTGGCTTAGCTGGGAGCAAAGTATTGGTCACAGTTACAGGACATCACCCCTTTCATCGTTACCAACAGCAATAATGAGAAGCAATATTGTGAGCTGGCCTTAGAATGAGGAATACCTATGTTCATTATCTCCTAGACCCTAACTCTGCGACTCTAGGGGACTCACGTTCCCTCTCAATGCTCCCAATAACCCACCAATAAAATGCAGTCTAGTTACTAATCTGCATTGGTCAAAGGGAGTTTTCTCTACCAATAAAATTAGATGGCTCTAAATTACATGTTCTTCCCCCAAACAACAACAATACGATATTCAATAATGCATTTATTAACAATTTCAATTTTGATGTCTCATTTATCAGACTCAATAAAAAGGTAGAGGGATTTATTATCATTAATATTTAAATATCTAATACTCCAATGATGATGACTAATTTGCTAATAATATTTTGTATAGCACTAAGATTCACAAAGTACTTTATAACAACCATATGAGGAAGATTTAAAATTCCCATCCACCAGACATCATTTTTTTTCTACTAACAATCAACAGACAAATGTTTTTTTTCTTGGAATTTACTTTGTACAAATGGGTTTGTTTTGAAGTTTGTTGTCTCTTTTTGTTAATGTAATAAATCAATTTAAAAAAAATTCCTATTAAATTTCTCAGAACATTTACGTGGATGCCTCCTTTGTTCTTATCTCATTCTCTCTTTTATCACAATTATCCTGTACTTATTCTTTTTCACTAAACTGTAATTTCCTTCAGAAAAGGATTTGTGTTAAATCTATCCTCATAGTCTCTGGAGCCTAGCATAGAGCACCATATATAGTAGTGAAGTCCATTCAATGAAAATGTATTATTTGTTACTCAGTTGTATCAGTTCTTTGACTCTTTGTGACCCCATGTGGAGTTTTTTTTTTAAACAAAGGAACTACTTTGCTATTGCCTTCTCCAAATCATCTCACAGATGAAGGAACTGAGGCAAACAGGGTGAAGTGACTCACCCAGAGTCATACAGCTAGGAAGCATCTGAGATTTGAATTGAGGAAGATGAATCTTCTTGGTTTCAGCCCTGGCACTCTATTACTCTGCCACCTAGCTGCCCTGAGAATTTATAAAGCACCTGTTATCTGTCAGACATTGCTAAATGATGGCTTGAAATGCAAAAAAAGGCAAGAGCCAGTTCCTGCTCTTAAGGAACTCACAGTCTACTGGGAGAGGGGACATACAAACAACTAGGTACAAACAAGATACATGTACAAACACAATATATATGTATATTTATACAAAATACAAAATGGAGATAATAGGGAGACAACAGTAGCATTAAGAGAGAACAGAAAAAACTTCCTATGGAATTCAGCTGGCACTGATGGAAGCCAGGAGGTAGAAAGGATGAAGGAGAGAATTCTAATGGGAGACAAATAATGAAAGGTTGTTGAATTGAGTTTAATGAAAAACATGTGCTCTGAAAAATGTTGTATTGTCTAGTCCTTCCTAGCCTCTTAACATATTTTTCTTAATTAACTTTTGGTTAATGCAAAATATATGTTTCTTTAAGCTTCATTTTGTCCTCCATTGACAATATTGGGGATCAGCAGAGCATCCTTTGGATATTTTTATGTTTGGGAAAACAACATAAACAACTCTCTTTTTCCATAGAGGATGTTGCTGTCCATGGTGGCAAGCCAGTTTCATCAAGATATTTCTCTTCTTTCTTCTAGGAAACTTACTAAAATCTTCCATTTGGGGGTTTCTGTTCAATATGCCAATTTCCATAAATGCTGTTTCACACTTTTTAATAATACTATTTTTATTGTGAACTTGATAGACATCAAACATGAACATTTTCATATAAAATAATGGAAATGTTGAGTCTTTCCTACACAGCTGCTCCCCCTGCCCTCACTATATTGAATTAAACATAATAGTAATAATATTGGGGCAGTTAGGTGGTGTGGTGGATAGAGTGCTGGACTGGAGTCAGGAAGACCTTAGTTCAATTTGGCCTCAGACATTTGTTCATTGTTTGACTCTCAGTAAACCACTTAAACCTGTTTGTATCAGTTTCCTCATTTGTAAAATGAGCTGGAGAAGTAAATGGTCTTCTTTCTGAGAAAACTCAAATGGAGTCACAAAGAATAGGACATACCTGAAAAATGACTAACCACAATGCTTTTTTTATTTCTTGTCTTTATTTTGTGGGACCAACTATCACAAGTTTTCCTCCACTCACTAATACATCCTTATCCCATCCCTCCACCTCCACAAAGGATAACTATTTCCTTTCTTATAAATGCATGCAGTCTGGGGCAGCTAGGTGGTGCAGTGGATAAAACACCAGCCCTGAACTCAGGAGGACCTGAATTCAAATCTGACCTCAGATACCCAACACTTCCTAGCTGTGTGACCCTGGGCAAGTCACTTAACCCCAATTGCCTCAGCAATAAATAAATAAATAAACGCAGTTACACAAAACAGGCCCATATCTTACATATATCTTAAAATGTGTATCTCATTCTGAATTCCTAATCTACCATCTCTTTGCTAAGAGGTGGGAAGCATAGTTATCCATGATTAGCCATTGAATTGTCCATGGTTATTAAGTCTTTTAAGGTTATCTTCCTTCACAATTGCTATATATTTCCATCAGATTTTGAAATCTGATGAAATATGATTTATCTGATTATCTGATGAATCTGATTTATTGTCAGACACATCTCCCCATAAATGCAAGCGAGCATTTATAGAATTCTGACTTTTAATCCACTCTGCTATTTGTTTCTTTTTTATGGGGGAATTCATGCCATTTACATTCACAGTAATGATTACTAATTCTATATTTCCTTCCATCCTATTTTCCCTTTTTATATTTTCCTTTCTTTTCCTACCCTTTCCATCCTCATCAGTGTTTTGCCTCTGACCCCCCCACCTCCTTCGATCTGCCCTGCTTTCTATTAGTCTCCTCCTTTTCTTACCCCATTTCCTTTTCTACTTCTGACCTCCCTTCCATTCACCTTCTTTTTCCCCTCCCTCCCCACCCATTTTCCCTTTCTGCACCCCTACAGTGTAAGAGAAGTTTCTATTCCCAGCAAAGTGTGTCCCCCTCTTTGAGCCAAATCCAATGAGATTAAGGTTCAAACTATGCTGATCCCCTCCTTTCTTTCTACAGTATTAAATCCTTTGTGCCTCTTCATGTGAGTAACAAGCATTTGTCAAGTTCCTATTATGTGATGGACACTGTGCTCAGTGCTTTATATTATCTTATTTGATACAACAACTCTATGAGGTAGAACTATTCTGACCTTTGTTTTATACTTGAAGGACCTGAAGCAGACAGGGCTAAAATGATTTTCCCAGAGTCACACAGGTAGTAGGTATCTGAGGCTGAGTTTGAATTCAGGGTCTTCCTGACTCCAGCTTCACTGCCCTATCCACTTCACCACCTAGTTGTCCCACTTAAATACTGTCTGTCTCTTATCTCCATTGATATCTGATGGTTGCCACACATTGACACCTCAAATCAAACCTCTCCTTTTATCTCTGTTTACATGGATTTACATCTGAAATGCCAATATCTTATTTTGGATAAACACTTATTTAAGGTTTCTGTAAATGAAAAAAAATCAATGTTAAAAAGAGAAAATGTTT
This sequence comes from Myrmecobius fasciatus, assembly GCA_023553655.1. Lineage (NCBI taxonomy): Eukaryota > Metazoa > Chordata > Mammalia > Dasyuromorphia > Myrmecobiidae > Myrmecobius > Myrmecobius fasciatus. Next base: position 585,846 of record JAJPUD010000372.1, on the reverse strand, counting down.
GCTTTAACAACTGATGTGAAAGTAAGACAAATCAGGATTCCTTCATGGAAGTTGAATTTTCTTATTGTCTTTTTTAGTTATTGAACTAGAAAAAAAGAAAAGATTTTGAGTTAGAGAATGGAATGTCATTAATTGATCAGTTCAATTAATTAATCAAGTATTTATTGTCAGTCATGTGCAAGTGCTATGCCAGGTGCTAGGGATACAAAAAAACCCAAAAAAACAAAACATGATATTGTCACTTCTTTCAAAGAGTTTAAGTTCTATCTTTTTTCCATGGGTACCAGACAGGATTTAGCCTCTGCCAATATTTCACCAAATCAGATATGTATGTCACTTCTAAAGAATTCTATAACTCACATACTGGATTTTAAAAAAATCTTTTGTGTTTAGGATTTATTTGTAATTCTTATCCTCAGTGAGTCTGATTGGGTCAGAACCTCACCATGAAATTCTCTAAGAAAGCTAGGGTATTTCAGTGGGAGTCAATTTTGAAATTTGTTTTCCTATTTCTACAAGGAAACAAACAGCCCTTACTGACTCTAATTGAAAAGGTCGAGTGGGCTTATGAAGGGAAGTACTTCCTTGTATCCACAGTTTCATCAGGGTAGATGCTCCTTCCCCCAGTGCTGGTCATAATTCATCCATACTCTCTCCTCCAAAACTGTGCTTGTTTGTAATGTTCTCAATGATATATTTTAGCAGTTTGACCTCTCTGGGCTTTTTAACAAGTGGCCAGATTTCCTCAAAGGTCCCTTTCAGTTTAAATCTATGATACTCTACCACATCTCTTGTGCAACTCATCATGGTTAAGATAAGTCCTCTAAGTTCCTTTCTTGCATTTAGAAATTACCTGAAATTATAATTTTTCTGAGACCACAATGTCCCGTGGTTTTTAGACAAACATCATTGCCAGGAAAATATTGATACTAATAAATTCAATTCCAATTTTTTCCTATTTGATTCTAGGATCATTGTCCAACTAGACTGCCAATCCAAGATAAGTGAGTACATCTATCAGTAGATGGACTGGCTTAATGAGTGCCCATCCAATTTCATGTCACTATCTGAAAACATGAATTATTCATCCATTTTATTTTTCCTGTATGGATGGCTACTGTGATATTTTAAAGGATGATGGGTGTCACAGAGAAAATCCCACAGTGCTCAAAGAATTCGTACAGTCAGAAAAATGTTAGTGCAAACAGAAATATCTGGAGAACCTCACTTGAGAAGAACCTCACTTGAGAAGTTCTCTTTTATTTGGATTCTGTGCAGGAAATACTCCTACCTCCATGCTGGTAAATTAAAAATAGTCATGCAAATGTTAGGTTTTATATTTCTGGTGTCCATAGTCTTGTCTACAATTGTAAAATGCAGGTACATGACTCAATAAAGATGATATTTTCTATGGATTCTGGGGAAAAAATCCCTGAACCCAATTCTAAAGAAAATAGGAAACCTGATGATGGGAATGCATTTAACAAATGGGACTTGGCTACATAAGTTAAATTCTGTTTTTTTTCCCCAGAGGCTTTGAGAAATAACAAGAGATTAAGAAAAATATAGAGTGACCTAAATCTCATGAGATCAATCTACATTTCCCCTCTTTTATCAATTCTTACTCTTCTGAAATTATGGTATTTCAATCTAATGGAACAATCCACAAGAACTTAATAAGCATGTCTTGTGTGCTAGTCCCTGTGCTGACCCAGCTATGACTTAACAGATTGGTTCCAAAAATTTTGCCAAAGTACATAGAGGTGTGTGAGTTGTCCAAAGTCATATGATTAGTAAACAAACAGGACTGGGTTTGAACTCAGTTCTTTTTGATTCCAATCTCAGAGTGCTCTCTATTCCTTCACTTTGCCTCTGCTTTATGTGAATATCCAAATACATGATCACACTGACATTAGTACCGATCTCATCCTGCCACATCTCTGATTTCTCCCTTATACCTAATCTACAATGCTTGCTCAATTACCAACACATGAACATAATTTTTCATATGTCTCACCATATATTTGCCTCCTTTTATTCTATGTTGTACAAGCTGCCAAATTAATATTCTTCATATCTATCTTTGGGATCACATCCCTCTACTCCCCTCCATACCTTTGATAGCTTATTAAATGAGATACAACCTCTTTTTCCTAGAATTTGTAGGTTTCCCTGCTCTGGATTCTTCTTATTTCACCTTCATGGAATCTACCCTTTTGATAAACTAGAATGTTTGCATTCTCATGAACATATATTCATTGTTCCTTCTCCATGCCTTTGCTCATTATATTCCCTGTCCTTAAAATGTCCTCTTCCCATTTTTCCTTTTTGAACTCATACTCATACTTCAAGGCCCAGTTTAAGTGTTACTTCCCCCATGAAATGAAGTTTCCCTGGAGAAAGTGACCTCTCCTTCCTCTGATCACACATAATACTTTGTTTTATACACTCAACTATGCTATTCTGTTGTACATTACACTTATATGGGACTACATGTTCAGTTCTTTCAACAAATATCTATGTCTTTCTATCCCTATTAGATTGTAAGCTTCTTGAAGACAGGGCCTTTGTGGTTTTATATTTCTTGCCAAGTGTAACACAATGCACTAATGGCACATAGGCAGCTCTCAATATTACGTGCCTTGAGTTAAATGGAGGTGGACCTCAAGCTTCTGCAATTGTTGCTGGTATTCAGGGAAGGCTCTCTTGCTGTGAATGAAATGTTAGGCAGATCCCATTACCTTCCAAGGGGCTCATTTGTAATCATTCTTATGAGTCTCTGTCTGGTACCCAAACCTGTAGCCCAGACACATACATTTTTTCCCATTGATTACCATGGGCATCATTCACACCAAAAGCTCAAATAAAGACTGAGTAGAGAACTTGGTGTGGGGAAGAGATGGGAAACATGCCATCCCCCAAATGAATTTGTCCTAGATAGGGTTCCATCTTCATTTTCCTTCTCTTTGGCTTTTTCTACACTAGCTGAGAAAAGCCTGTTACATGAAAAAAAAATATTGAAAATGGACTTCTTTTTGCTGGAAGGGAGTGGAGTGTGTGTGTGTGTGTGTGTGTGTGTGTGTGTGTGTGTGTGTTAAATGTTGATGTGTCCTATAACATCATCTGTAAACTCCATGAGAATAGGAATTATATCATTCTTTGTCCTTGCATCTTTTGTGCCAGGTGCGATGCCTGGCATCTAGTAGGTGCTTAATAAAGTGCTGATGTTCTGATGATTGTTGTAAGAAATGCCCTTTCATTGGTCCCTTCAGAAGGGTCTTAGCGTCAGTAGTCAGGAAAATTTTTTGAATGAATGAAAAAGAATTTATTT
>JAJPUD010000372.1:570015-577515 GCA_023553655.1 Myrmecobius fasciatus | reverse complement strand
TAAATGTCAATGACTGTTATTCAGGACTCAGAGGTTGAATTCAGGTGTTTTTTGGTCATGGCTGATTCTCTGGGACCCCTTTTATATTTTGTGTTTTGGCAAAGACAAAGAAACAAAAGCCATTTCCTTCTCCAGCTCATTTTACAGATGAGGAAACTGAGGCAAGCAGGGTGAAGTGACTTGTCCAGAGTCATCCGGCTAGGAACGCTGAGGCTGAATTTGATTCACCTGAAGGTTGTCCTGATTCCACCTCAACACTCTAGCTACTGCCCCCCCCCCAGCTGTTCTGAATTGGCAGCTAGGGGGGACATAATGCATGGGGCTCCAGGTCTGGAGTTAGGAAGACCTGAGTTCAAATGTGGCCTCAGACACCTACTAGCTGTGTGATCTTGGCCAAGTCACTTCCCCTTGTTTGCCTCAGTTTTCTTATTTGCAAAAAAGGGGAAAATATACACCTCCCAGGGTGGTTGTGAGGATCAAGTAAGATAATATTTGTAAAGTAATTTGCAAACCTTGAAAAGTTATATATAAGTGATATATAAGTATATATCAGTTGTAATATATATAGACTATGTAAATAAATATAAAATGATATATAAACTACTGGTACTAATGAATTCATTGAGGTAGATGATCTCTTCAATATTATAGCTCACAAACCATCTCTGTATGTCCATCCTGTTTGGCCCTAAGTTCACCAAAAGGGTTCCTTGCTTCCTTGCTTCCTCCTACTAAGGTATGGATAATGTGAAGCACAGAGGCTCTCATTATGTGACCAGTCAGAGTTTCTCTGGATCATCTGGGTCTTTGATGATGTTCTCTCTTATTCCTGATTATTACTACTGCTGCTGCTGCTACTACAACCACCACTACTCTTCCACCATTACCAGTATTACTAGTACTACCAGCACTACTCTACTGTCATCACCAGCACCAGTACCACCACCATCACTGCCACTACCAGTATTACCATTACTATTACTACTACCACTAGTACTACTACCACTAGTACTACTACCACTACTATTACTACCACTACTACTACTACCACTACTACTACTACTACTACTACTACTACTACTACTACTACTACTACTATTATTATTATTATTATTACTAGTACTACTACTATTACTACTACTACTACTACTAGTACTACCGCTACTACTACCACTACTACTGCTACTACTACTACTGTTACTACTACTACTACTATTACTACTACTACTACTACTACTACTACTATTACTACTACTACTACTACTACTACTGCTACTACTACCACTACCACTACCACTACTACTATTACTACTACTACTACTACTACTACTACTACTGCTGCTACTATCACCACCACCACTACTACTACTACCACCCTGACTCTACTACTGGTACTATTATTATTGCTACCACAAGTAATACTATTACTACCACTACCACTATTATTCCCTACTATTACCACCACTATCATCACCACCACCACCACCACCACCACTACTACTACCAGTAGTACTAGTACTACTGCTACTACTACCACTACTACTACTACTACACTAGTAGTACTATTACTACCACTACTACTACTACCACTAATATTATTACTACCACTACCACTATTATTCCTTCTACTACTACCACCACCATCACTACCACTGCTACTACTGCTACAACAACAAAACAACTACTATTACCACTACCATGAATATAGCATGAGTGCAGTGCTTTAAGACTTGCAAAGCATTTTTACAAATATGGCTTCATTTGATTCTCACAACAGCTGAGAAACAGGTACAATTATTGTTCTCATTTTAATGTGTTTGAGGCTGGATTTGAATTCAGGTCTTTCTGACTCCCAGTCCAATGTTCTAATTCCTGCTAACTAGATGTGTTTCCTTATTTTGTCGCCCACTACACCAAATGGGCCATCATGTACCTCTGCATGATCCTCTGTGTGATATATTTTTTAATCCTTTAAGCCTTAAGAGTTTAATGTCATGCAATTGCATAATAATGTGGATAGACAAATGAATGAAAAAAAATTAATCTATCAAGCACCTGTTATGTGCCACATGCTAAGTGCTGGGCATAAAAAACAAGATGTCTCTGCCATCAAGGACATTCTTATAGGGGAAGACAATTTGTAAAAGGGAGCAAAGTTTTGAGGGAAAGCTAGGTGGTGCTGCACTAGATAGATTGCTGGGTCTGGAGTCAGGAAGACCTGAGTTCAAATCCAGTCCAAGACATCTACTAGATAGTATGACCCTAGATAGTTGACTTCATCCTGTTTGCCTCAGTTTCTTCATCTGTAATGAACTGGAGAAGGAAATGGCAAACCACTGCAATAACTCCAAATGGGGTTAGAAAGAGTCAGACGTAAGTGAAAAATGACTGAACAACAACAACAAAATTTAGAAATTTATGGTGGAGAGGATGGCATGATTTGGAGATACCTGAGAAGTGGCATGAAAGCTTAGTTCAAGGCAAGATAAGGGAAAGATGAGCCCAGGATCCCAGGAGCACAGAGTTCCAGTGGGTGGAGGGGTCAGTGTGGGCATCGTGGTTTTGAAGAAGGGGTTCTAAGACATTTCAAAACTACGATGCTCATGATGAACATTTCCTTCCTCAGGAAAGTTGGAGATCAATCAAGGACATTTACAGTTTTGCAAAGGAAAGTCATTCCATACTCTTTCTATTCAATTCTGGACCCAAACCATTGTCCATTTATATTGCCTGTCATGTACATGCATGTATACATAAATACATACATGCATACATACATATATATATAGGTATACAATTGTCTGCACAAACACAGGCACACACCATAAACAGGTTGTCACAAAAATCTTATTTAAGCTACAGATTTATAGCACATCTTATATATAAATATTCACACGCATGTTTTATAAATGTACAAAAGACACCTGTGGAAGAGTTTGATAGGTTATACATATAACTGCATGTCACATATCATAATCTGGACCATCAAAATGTTTCATCTGCTTGGCTTTTCCCATGTGTATGGTTAGGCTTCTGAAAGAACAACTACTGACCTTCCCAACTATATAAAATTTTTAATGAGAATTTTCTTTTTTTATTGAAGTAGGGAACAGACAATTTCTGCTATTCTTTAGTAGACCATATTTTATCTGTCACATAGTTGATCAAAAAGGGTAGAAAGTATCAGCATCCCATTGTGTTTATTTTTTGTTAAATGTAAAAGATTGTGTTTGATTCTGTGGATCAAAGCACTTATCTCAAGGAACTTTTCCAAATAAACTTTGTGTACATACATCAAAACTTTTAAAATTAATTGAAAGACATAAAAACAAAGCAAAAGATAAATCTGGAAGACATATATTCCAATTGCTGTTGTCATAGAGGATAAGTATTGCAGATTCTAAGTTGAGAGGGAATCCTTAGGGATGGAGAGGTCCTTCAGATGCTCTGGGTTGTAGACTGCATCATTTTGGACACAGTATATACCCTAAAACATTGCAGAAACTCTTGGAAGACATTCATGACCTGATTCTGTTACTCCTTCATCCTCATCAACATTATTGTTACTGCAACATTGTCATTTTAGTTCATCTTTATCCTCTCTTCTATTATTGATCCTTGCTCTAATGTCAATGATTTTACTGTTCACAAGCAGCTGATCCTGCAGTAACTCCCATGCCAGTCACCTATTGTTTTCTATCAGTTTATGATATGTTGGTGCAAAAGTTTCAATTTCCTCTATTGTGATCTTGTGCGTGTGTGTGTGTGTGTGTGTGTGTGTGTGCTCATGGGTCAGCATTGCAAGCAATATGACCAAAAATCTCATTAAATATTATTTGTTGGTTAAAAACAACTCTGCTAATCCTCTTTATTTCTCCAAGGTGAACCAGTCAGTTGTACTTTTCATTTCACAACTATTTTTTTAAGAAAAATGATTTTGGTTTAATTTAATCTAAGAATGCAAATGAATTTTCCTACAGGATGCCAATTCATTTATAACAATAACACCTTTAGATTACCAGTAGTTAAATTAATGTTTGTGGATGGTCTGTAGTTTTGTAATTTTTAGTATCTTTCATTTCATTTCAAAATTTTTTTTCTTTGGAGAAATGGAAGGAGATGAAACTAAGCTTAAGCAAAAAATTTAAAAATCTGCTTTGTAGTTCTTTGTGGACCCAAAGTCATCACCCTCTGTCCAACCTTCTGGAAATAAACTTCCCTAATTGAGCTAGTTCATGGGTGAGACAATCTATCATCAAGTCAAATAATAGACTTTTGTCATTGTTGTTGAGTCATGACTGATTCTTTGTGACCCCATTTTGGATTTTCTTGGCAAAGATACTAGAGTGACTTACCATTTTCTTCTCCAGCTCATTTTACAGGTGAGGACCCTGAGGCAAACAGGGTTAAATGACTTGCCCAGGATCACACAGTTAGTAAATGTCTGAGGCTGCATTTGAACTCAGGTCTTCCTGACTCAAGGAATGTCATTCTTTCCACTGGACTACCTAGCTGCCATGTGTCTGAGCTTACACTACTCTGTAATAAAAGTCACTTACATAAACTATTAGAAAATAAAATTAGTTGTAGCAAATATTTTATAGAATTCTTAAATACACTTTTAGTGAAGTAGTGATATAGAGAAATTTATAATGTGACAAGATATTATGAAATACAAAAAATAGCAATTCAGCAAACACTTTAACACTGGAGCACTCTGCTAGGTTCTTGAGGCAAATTTAGTTATGATATGGTTACTGCAATCAAGGACCTTCCTATTTAGTAAGCAACATATACAAAAAGCTTAATATATTTTAAATTGGTGGCCAAGCACCTTGATAGGAAAATCCCCCTTGGAATTCCAAAGAATAGAAATGAGGACAGCCTAGTTGATTATGACACTGCATATTCTAAAAACCCACCTTATTTTAGGATGCTATTGTTCTGAGGATATGTTCTTTCTTTTAAAATTTTTATTTTATTTTTATTAATGTATTTTGTTTTTACAACCTCATTTATTTTTGAACACATCCTTTTCACTTGTCTATCCAGTGAGAAATCTCTGGTAGCAAAGATTTAAGAAGAAAAATGAGAAAGTTGTTCTGCAGAACCAGTCTGATAGTAGGCTCGATATTCACACCCATGCTCCTTTGCCTCTACCTACCTCTTTTCCTCACAGGACTGCCACAAATGCTACCTTGTTTTGAAGATCCATCTTTCTTTCACTGATAATTAGTCTCATCTTTGAGACATTTTATTTTGGGTGGGTTGAAATTTGAATTCCCCCCTTTTGGGGATTATTCTATTCCATTCTTTTCTCTAATTTCTCATGAGGTTACTCAAATAGACATTTCTTCGTATTTGAAGGGCTTCTCTTGGCTTCTTGAAAAATTTGGAGTTTGTTATTGAAATTGTGAAACTTAATCATCATATTCTTTCTTTTTTATTAAAGCTTTTTATTTGCAAAACATATGCATGGGTAACTTTTCATCATTATTCCTTGATATTTCAAGTGTGCATTTTTCTTCCTGGCAGTGACCTGTTAATTATATTGATCAATGATTTATTGTATAAATTCTAAAGTTTTAGACTTTTCTTTTATTATTTGGTATCTAGACTTTTTAACTTAGCATGTTCTTCTGGAAGACCTTTGAGTTTTAAATTATGTCTATGCATCCTGTCTTTGATAAATTAGCATGGGAGTCATAGAACACAAAATTTGTTTCAGTTAAACATTTGTTAAATGCCCACTAAATACAAATCTCTGTGTTATGTACTATAGATAAAAGATGAAAAATACTTAGTCTCTCTGTCCTCTAGGAACTTACAATCTTGGAGTACAGGGAGGAAAGGGAAAAATAAGCGTGCAAATAAAATGAGTCAGAAAATGATTAAAGTTATATATTTATGTCTACATTCATTCCCTCATTCAACAAATATTTATTAGGTTCCTACTGTATGCAGAGTACTGTATCTGGGAATTCTAGTAATAGGAGCTTCCCCAGGGGTAAAGGCCAATGGAAATAGTCCCCCAAGGTATGTTGGCATATCTGCCCTGTGACTAGACAGAAATCTCCCTGATGGACAATGTTTTAGCACCGTACTCTCCACAAAGTAAGAACTTAATAAACATTTGTCAGATAAATGTTTAAATGAATAAAAGACTGAAGAAACAAAGAAATCAGAAGAAAGGATGAAATAATATATTCCAAAAGAAAAGCTTAAACTTCAATCCACTCAAGATGACATTATCTCACTTTTTCCCAAGAAAGAAAAACTTCCATATTGTTTTGACCTATTAACATGCAGATTTGGTATATAATACAGCAACAGAAAAACTACCATTTTATTTTATTTTTAATAGTAGTTTTTTTATTTACAAAACACATGGGTTTTAAACATTTACCCTAACAAAACCTTGTGTTCCAAATTTTTCCCTCCCTTCTCCCTATCTCCTTTCCCTAGAAAGTAATTATTCTAGTATATGTCAAATATGCACAATTCTATATATCTTTTCACATTTATTGTGCTGCATAAGAAAATTCAAATAAAAAAGAGAAAGGAAAAAAGCAAGCAAACAACCCCCCCAAAAAGGTGAAATACTCTATTGTGATCCACATTCAGTCCTGACAGTTCTCTTTATAGTAGTTTAATTTAGAAAACATGTGGCCACATCTCTTCTCCCCAGTAATTGGAGGAAGCCTCACTAGAACTTATTTATTTTTCTGCCATGAAAAACCCCACAAGGAGGAGATTGTCCATTTCCAGGACTTTTAGTTTTTTTAGTTTTTTTTAGTTTTAGACATAAAAATATCATGGATTGTATTAAGTGGTACCAACAGGTTGTTAGAAATGAGTATCCTATGTGTAAAAACTCAAGGCATGTGACCCTTGGGGAATCAGGTCTCCTGCTGTCATTGTTGGGAATCTTCAATATATCAAACTAATTTTTTACAAAGATATATATATATATGTGTGTGTGTGTGTGTGTATGTATATATATACACACATATATACATATATATTCCTTTATTTGTTATATGATCACCAGATTGATATTAATGTAGTGAAATATTTGTAGGTTGATTTCAGAACTGAAACAAGATATTGTCGAAATTAAAGCTTAATAAATGTTTGCCATAAAAAAAGAAATGAGTATCCTATGATGTCATAAACTCTGAAATCACATTTCAGAAAAAGGATACCAGGGTGACAGGATCTACAAAGTCTATTTGTTCACCGAGAGACTAGCAATATGACTTGAAGCATTGTTTACATTACTGGCCAATGCTCCATGTATATGGCTGGCTGGATCCATAAGGGAGGATGTCCAGTAGGGAGAGGTTAGGCCCAAATAAAGATAACTACACCTCTCTACCCTGTCTAATATCCCTGAAGGTAAGCATGGGCTGCTTTACAGGACACAGATTTAAAGTGTTTGGGGGCTTCTGAGGACATTTATTCTAATCTCTTTATTTTATTTTTTTATTTTATTTTTTT
>JAJPUD010000372.1:525703-552724 GCA_023553655.1 Myrmecobius fasciatus | reverse complement strand
CTCCCTCCCTCTATCTCTCCCTCCCTCCCTCTATCTCTCCCTCCCTCTCTCTATCTCTCCCTCCCTCCTTCCTTTCCTGTCTTTCTCTTTCTCTCTATCCCTTCCTCCCTCTCTTTGTCTCTCCCTCCCTCCTTCCTTTCCTGTCTTCCTCTCTCTCTCTATCCCTTCCTCCCTCTCTTTCTTTCTTCCTTCCTCCCTTCTTCCCTCTCTTTCTCCCTCCCTTCCTCCCTCTCTTTCTCCTTCCTCCCTTCTTCCCTCTCTCCCTCCATCTGTCTTCTCTCTCTCTCTCTCTCTCTCTCTCTCTCTCTCTCTCTCTCTCTCTCTCAAGTACATAAAGCTTAACAAAAGTTAATCAATATCAATTGTTTCAATGATGTAGGGTGTGAATCACTGATGAATGATATTGAGGAAAATAGACAGGAATGGCAGCTTGAGCTGTTAGCATTAGAGAGAAACCTTATAACTTCTTAGAGTTAGAATTTTGTGAGGAAGATGTAATCTTTGTCAGATATCTAGCTTATAAGTATGTGCAAGAGTAAGGAGAAGGACTTCTAGAACTTATTTAAAAGTCTATACTGGTTGTTATTATTATTATTGTAATAATTATATTTAAATTTTATTTTTAAATAAAAAATAAATATATACTATTTATATATATATATATATTATAGAATTGATTTTTAATTTGTAAATTTAAACAAACTATATTTTATATTACTTATAAATTTAAGTAAACTATATTTTATATTTATTTTATTCATAAACATTCAAATAAACACATTTTTTGTTTTTATTTATAATTCAATCATAATATAATTATAATTTAAATTTCCAAATACTTATACAACCTAAATCTAAATTTATTTCTATTTCTAATTTCTATTAACTATTTCTACTCTATTTCTAGTAGGAATTTTTTATTGTTGGAATTGAGTTTCCAAGCCAGGATTCCAACATAGACCCTTTGACTCCAAATTCCATGTTTCTTCCATTATATAAATAATGAGTACTCCAATGTCTCACATTCATATAGTACTCTCAGGGTCACAAATTTCTGTTTGCGGATTATGATTCTCATGTAATCCTGAGATGTAGATGCTATTATTATCCTTGTTTTAAAATAAGGAAACTAAGGCAGATAGACCTGCCCAGGTTCACGCAGGATTTCTTGAGCAAAATTTGATCTCAGGTTTTCCCACTTCTAAGTCCAGTAGTCTAGTTACCATGCTACTTCCCTTATCCCTAACTGTAGGCTAAGCCCCTCAAAAACAGACTTTGAGCCAACTAGATATAGCCAAAAGAACTCTGGATATATATTGAATGGACTTATATTCAAATTCTGGGCTTTGGGCAAGTCACAGTCTCTCTCGGCCTCAGTTTCTTCTAGATACTCTCAAACTAGAGAGGGTTCAGAGCAGTACAATCGGGATGGTGAGGAGACTCTTAATCAGCTCCAAGTGCAATGTGTATTTTTGTACTTGGAGTCTCTAAGAGTCCTATACTGGGTCTGGGCTAATCACAATCTCTCTCTTCCCCAGCTTTGTCACCTGTAAAATGGAAATAATAGTAGAATTATTAGTATTAAATGAAATAATACAAGTAAAGCACTTTTCAAATCTTAAGGTATGAAATTAATGCTGATTTTAAATGATGATGATTATATTGCAATATGAAGTTGTTGAAAATCCTGGAAGAGAATAGTTAAGGTGACTTAGGGAATTGATAATTGACCTCACAGCTTGAAAGAGTTTCTTAGAGCAAGGGAAAAAGCTAGGAGTGATGGATGGGAATTATAGGGACACTGATCTTAGCTGCTGGGAAAACAATGGATTTTCATTGTTCTGTCATTTCCAATTTCTTGTGACCATATGAAGTTTTCTTAGCAAAGACACTTTAGTGGTTTACCATTTTCTTCTCCAGTTCATTTTACAGATGAAGAAGTAGGCAGTTAGGATTAAGTGACTTGCCCAGGGTCACACAGTCATATTTGAACTCGGCTCTTCTAGACTTCAGGCCTGGGGCTCTGAGTCACCTAGCTGCCTGAACACTAAGTAGTGACCCTCCATAAATGTGGTAGGATATAGTCACATCACTGGAGTTTCCTTTTTCCTTTCCTGGCCTTGGATGAGCTCATAAGTATCATGGGCAGAAAATTCAATCTTGTAGAAATGAACAATCAAAAATGCATGCTTATAGTGTGCTAAGCCTCCAGAGAGCTATTAGGGAGACATGATGAGGGTCACAGGAGGATAAAGTTATTACTTTATCATTATAATCATCATTATCATTAATAACAATAATAGCTAGCATTATTTAATACTTAAAATTTGCAAAGTGTTTTACACATATTATCTATTATAGTCCTATCATTATTCCCATTTACCGATGAGAAAACTGAGGCTGAGTAACAGGTTATTATATTTTTTTAATCAGCCCAGAATCAGAGTTGGTAAATGTATGTGAGAAGATTCAAATGAAGATCTTCTTGATTCCAAATCCAACACTACCCATTGGGTGTCTACAATCCATTGACCATCCTTACCCTCCTCTGGATACTTTCCAACTATTAATTTCCTTCTCAAACCACAGAATTGAACTGACCCCCTTACTTCCTATATGCTCAGATCAGGGTAGGGTGCAGCAAGAATATCTCTTTGCTCATCCTGGATATTTTACTTTTCGGCACCATCATCAAGCATCAGAGAGAGTGGTATTTATATAGAGCTTTGTGGCTTACAAAGCTCTTTACAGATATCATTTCATTTTAGCTTCACAACAAATCTGAGAGATAGGTGTGATTATTATCTCAATTTTGCAGATGAGGAAACTGAGGCAGACAAAGGTTAAGGATTTGGGTCACAAAACTATTAATTATCTGAAGTTGGATTGAAGATCTTCTTGAGACCAGGTACAGCATCCTGTGCCTCCAACTACATTCTTACAGCCCAAGGTTCTATTGGCTTTTGGGGGAGAAGGAGGAGTGCTACCATCTTGCACTTTTGACTTATCTTGAGCTTTTAGTTCACTAAGATCCCTAGATTGTTTTTTAATCTAAACTATTTTCTTTTTTAAAATTATTTTAATTTTTTATTAATACTTTTTATTTGCAAAACATATGTAGGGGTAATTCCTAAACATTAACTCTTACAAAGCTTTCTGTTACAAAATTTCCCCCCCTACTCCCCACCCCTCCCCTAGATGGCAGGATATCCACTACATGATAATTATGTTAGGATACTTAAGAAATCGAATATATGTATAGTTATTGCCACACATCATTTTTTGTGCAGGAGAAATCATATCTATAAGAAAGAATAATCCGATAAAGGAAATACAATGCAATCAAACCTCAATAGAGAACATGAAAATGTTATGTCGTGGTCCACATTTCACATCCCTCTCTCTGGGTGTATATGGCTTTCTTCACTGAACAATTGGAACTGGTTTGAAGCATTTCATTGTTGAAGAGAGTCACATCCATTAGAACTGATCCTCATATAGTATTGTTGTTGTCGTGAATAATGGTCTCCTGGTTCTGCTCACTTCACTGAGCATCAGTTCATGTAAGTCTCTCCAGGCCTCTCTGAAATTGTCCTGCTGGTCATTTCTTACAGAGCAATAATATTCCATAACATTCATATACCATAATTTATTCAGCCACTCTCCAATTGATGGGCATCCATTTGGTTTCCAGTTTCTAGCCACTACAAAAAGGGCTGCCACAAACATTCTTGCACATGTGGGGCCCTTTCCCTCCTCTAAGATCTCTTTGGGATATAGGCCCAATAGAAATACTGCTGGGTCAAACGGTATGCACAGTTTGAAAACTTTTTGAGCATAGCTCCAAATTGCTCTCCAGAATGGCTGGATCCGTTCACAGTTCCACCAACAATGCATCAGTGTCCCAGTTTTCCCACATCCCCTCCAACATTCATCTTTATCTTTTCCTGTCATTTTAGCCAATCTGACAGGTGTGTAGTGGTACCTCAGAGATGTCTTAATTTGCATTTCTCTGATCAATAGTGATTTGGAGCACCTTTTCATATGATTATAAATAGTTTTAATTTCATCATCTGAAAATTGTCTGTTCATATCCTTTGACCATTTATCAATTGGAGAATGGCTTGAATTCTTATAAATATGAGACAATTCTCTATATATCTTAGAGATGAGACCTTTATTGAACCCTTAAATGTAAAGACGATTTCCCAATTTGATGCTTCCCTCCTAATCTTGTCTGCATTAGTTTTGTTTGTACAGAAACTTTTTAACTTAATATAATCAAAATTATCTGTCTGGTGTTCAATTAAGAGTTCCAGATCTTCTTTGGACATAAATTTATTCCATCTCCACAGGTCTGAGAGGTAAACTATCCTATTTTCCTCTAATTTGGTTATAATATCACTCTTTATATCTAGATCATGAACCCATTTAGATCTTATCTTGGTGTGTGCTAAACTATTTTCTTACATATACTCTGCCTTACACTTGGAAAACTGAGTTTTTGAATCCAAGTGTAAGACTTTGCATTCGTTCCTATTGACATCCATCTTAGATTCAGCCCAGACTTATGGCCTTTTGAGGCTGTTTTAAACCCTGACTGTGATCCAACATCTTCACTGTCCGTGAAAGTCTAATCTGAAAACTTGATGAACATGTCATCAATGCCTTCATTAAAGTCATTGATAAAAATGTCCAAAAGCTCAGGGTCAAGGACAGTTCCCTGGGGCAGTCTATTATTGACCATCTCCAAGGTGACACTGATCCATTAATGACCCTATTCTGGTTTTGGTCTTATAGGCTGATGTGACTTACCTAACTATAGTTCTCAGTCTCCATTTCTTTCACCAGGACAGTACATGATACATTGTGAAATGTTTTCCCGAAATCTTCTAATGTTTCCAAAAAGAGGGAGACTTTATACAGAACTTTAAGTTTTGCAAAGTACTTTACAGATACTGTCTCATTTTATCCTCACAATAACTATAGGAATTATTCTCATCCTTTTATAGATAAAAAAAAAGAGGGAGACAGTCCCTCAGTAAATGTGCAAATGAAAATTAATGACTTGCCCAGGCTCTCACAGTGAGTGTCTGAGGCTAGATTTGAATTTAGTTCTTCCTGATAGAACCCAGTGTTCTATTCATCATTCTACCTAGGTACTATTTTTGACCTATTGGTAAAAAAAAGTCAAATGACAATGGGTTGGGGGTGTAATATTGAGTGTTGAAGAGGAGGTGGACAGTCACATATATACTAAGCTTCATAGAACTTTTCAATCAAAGGGAGGAAAATTTTCAGGAAATAGTTTGAAGAGTTAGGATGGTCAAAGGAGAGAATAGTAAATGGCTGATGATGGTGGGTTTTTTCTGCTTCAGAGAGGAATAATAAATAATAAAGAGAAATTGAAGACATCAGAGAGAAGGAAGGTGAATGGAACAGTCACAGAGGGAATAGAATCAAAGGTGCCTATGAGTTTAGTATAGGAAAGTCATATGTGAGGCTAAATTTAATTCACCATTGATAAGGTGATGTTATCATGTAGCTAGAGTTTAGATGAAACAAGATCTGGCCTCCATGCAGCTTAAAGTCATTAAGGACATAAGACATAGGGGCAGCTAGATGGCACAGTGGAGAGAGCATCAGCCCTGAAGTCAAGAGGACCTGAGTTCAAATGCAGCCTCAGACACTTAATACTTCCTAGCTGGTGACCCTGGGAAAATCACTTAATTCCAACTGCCTCAGCAAAAAAAGAGAGATAGGACACTTGCACAAGTAATAGTAATATAAAGGGATAAATAATAGGCATATAAGAGAGATATAAAGTGCCATCTTTGTGAGATCTGAGCCAGAAATGTTATTAATAACAAGGGGCATCAGAGAAAACCTTATTTGGGCTTTAAATGAGTTCCAGAGGTAAGGAATTGAGTAAAGCCATGTCAGGTAGAAAGAACAGAAAGCTAAGGCATGGAGAAGGGAAAATTCAGGAAAGTCACAGGAGATAGGAAGTCCCGATTCAATGTAATGATGAAGTACTTTGTGGGAAATAGAAGGAAGTAAGATTGGAAATGTAGCAATTCTGACCTACTGACTGAAACCTGATTTTCTATTGGATAAATTAATTTTATCCAATTTGGATATATGAATTGGATAAATAAATAAGGCTCTCCCTAAGAAAATGTATGGTTAGTCTTGAACATACTATATTATGCCTTCTTGTATTTTTGATGCACCAGCCAGACTGAGCTGTTCACTGTATTCTCCACTACGGCTTTCTTCAAGAAGCCATTACCTCTATCTCGAATGCTTCCCTCTCCACTCCACCCCATCTGCCTGTGTGTCAAGACTCAGCTCAGGAAGAAAAGAGAGATTCTAGATGACCTGAATTCACATCCTGCCCTTACACTTAGTGGTTGTGTGACTCTAAGCAAGTGAGGTCATTTCTTTGAGTCTCATTTCCTCAGATGTAAAATGTTACCTCCCTCACAGGATTAGATAGATCTTCTCCTCTCCTTCCCTCTTTTCCTTTCTTCTCTCCCTCCTTTCCCCTCTTCTCTCCCTATTTTCTCCCCTTCTTCCTTCCCTTCACTTCTCCTCCACTCTCTTTTCTTTTCCTCTGCTCTCCCTACCTTTCCTCTCCTCTCCTAATGACAGATAAAGCTGTCATTAAGCATTTATCATGTGCCAAACCTAGACTTTTTGAAATAGAATTATCAAATAAGAAAACATCTGTAAAGTGCTTAGTGCTGTACCTGGTACATAATAAATGCTTCTTTCCTTCTTCCCTTCCCTTGTCCATTGCATTAAGCACTAGTGTTACAAACACAAGCAAACAAACCTCTCTCTGCAGTGAGCTTCTATTTGAATAGAGGAAGACAACATTTAAGGAGAAGTAGAAATGTGGAGGTGAGGGTGGGGGTGAGGCAAGGTGTGAGGATAGTGTGCAAATGGTGGCCTTCAAGAGATGGCAAAGGCCTGGTGCTAAGCCAGTGAAAGAGACTGGTCAGGGTTGTTGTGAGGATCAAATGAACTAATATGATTAAAATCCTTCAAAACCTTGATATTTTGTTTTGTTGACTATTATTGTCCTCTGACCTCCCCAAATGGAAATGGCTTTTGCTCTACTTAGGCTGTTTTACTTTGCATTATGATTATTAATATACATTTATACCAAAGGGCAAGCTCATTAATAACAGGTCTTAGCCTGGGATTTTATGTCTAATAATGTATATAATGTATAATGCCTCTTAAGTGATTAAATAGCCAAACAAACACAAACGAATGAATAAATGTTTAGGTCAGGGCTTGTCTGGAACAAAATTTTAAAATAGGCAAAAAATTAGCTTCAATGCTTATCTACTTTTGAACTTCCCCATCTTATCTGAAAGGGTTAATTGTTCTTGCACAGGGTAGAGGGTAGGAATCACTTGCAATTGATGTAGTGGCTTATGATTTTTCCATCCTTCCTTGTCTCTATTACGTTCTCCATCTTTTCCTCTATTCCTTCTTCTCTGCTTCCTTTCCACCATTTTCACTCAACTGCCCAACCATTCTTTTCTCTATTGATTCCTCTAACCCTACTTCTATTCAAATCCCCATCCTTTCTTCATATCTTTCTCCATTCATCTTTTCTACTATTTATCCTTCTATTTCTTCCTTAGCCAGTCAATCCACCCATTCCACCATCCATCCATTCATCCATCTATATCCTCCCTGCCCTCTTTCCTTCCTTCTTTCCTTCCTCTTCCCTCCCTCCCTCCCTTTGTTCCTTCCTCTCTTTCTTTCTTGCTTTCTTGCTTCCTTCCTTCCTTCCTTCCTGACAATCAGCCACCAGTCATACAGACAGCACTGTGTAGAACAAGGTCTACAATAGGATGAAAAGTTCTGGGTGTTCCATGCTAGTTTCTTTCCCTAGGCTACATTTCTAGGAAAGCCAGAAAGACAGACAGCTGAGTTCACGTCCATACTAACCAGCCACTCTGGACTGATTCAGCATGATTTCTGCTCCTGGACCACCCCATACCTTGCCCTTAAAAAAAAAAGCTAGCAGTCCTTAGTCCCTAAGGGTCGTAAAATATGCTTAAAGGCCCTGAATATGTTGGGGGAAAATGTGACAGGATAAGTATGATGTAATTTAAGTATTTTGGCACAGAAAATGGAAAGGAATTACATTTCCTATTATCTTCCAACGGTTATTGAAAATGAAATGAAATATATTCTGTTCCCCTTCCCCTTTCTTCCCCTCCCCCTTCAAAGGATTTCCCCCCCTCTTTTAAATACAATTTCTCTTGCAGTTTGTACCTCTGCTTTGCATTTTCTCCCTTCCCTGGTGAGGAGGCATTTTGTTATGAAACATTCCAGGGGAAAAAATGAGCCAAAAAAAAGTACGCTACTTCTTTAAAATATATTGCAAGAATCCTCATTTCCAGATTTTTATAGCAGCACTAGCTGGTATTCTAGCATGCAGTTTTGTAATTTATTCTGAACATTCCACTTAAACCTTTTTTCAATAGCATGATTTTATTAGAGTCAGCTCACTGGACTTTCCCAAAAAGGTATTTAAGATCAAATAAAACCAGTGCTTGGAAAAATATCATTACAATATGAAAGCAGTTACAAAAACATTAGTACTGCAAAGTTTTATTTCAAATGGCTGAGCCCGCTGCACCCCAGGTTACTCTACTTGGGCTCTCCAGGCACTCTGCTGGGAGAAGTCGGCAAAAACTGCCATCCTAGCACTTTGGGTACTTTGGGGCACGTGGGGGGGGATATAAAAATTTCCAGTGAGGCAGCAAAATTTTTAGTTTCCATCTTTAATGCTAAAAGCAAACTGTCCATCCTGCTGATATTCTTTCCCAGTTGTAGGGGTGGGAGTGGGCAGGGTTTTGTTTCTTTGACTATTGATAGGTATGAACATTTCAATTTCCTTTTTTACCTATAGAGATAAAGGGGAGAAAATCATAGATTTAAAGACAGAAAGGGAGTCTTAGAAATCATTTAGTTCAATTCCCTCATTTGATTTTTAAACAAATTAAATTTATATCATCCTTTTAGTGTTTATTTTGAAAATCAGATTTAGTGATGGTTTTTTTTTGTTTCTATCCCAGGCAATTTGGGAGATTACCCACCTCCCTCATCCTTCCTTCCCTTCTCTGGGAATTAAGCCTTACCTTTTAACCAAGAAAAACAATTGAGCAGAAACCACCAAATACAAGGACCACATTGTTTAATATATGCAACGTTCTACCATTCCAGTTCTTTGCCTTTTAACAGAGAGGAAGGATGTTTTATAATCTCTCTCCAGGGCCAAGACTGACTATTGTATTGCTCAGTTTTGTTTTCTTTTAATTATCTTTTCACTGATATTGTTATAATCTGAGCAGATAGTGTTCTTCTGATCCAATTTCCTTCTGCATTAGTTGAAACAAATCTTCCCATATTTTCTGGAATTCCTTCCTTTCCTCTCTTTTCTCTCTATCTCTCTCTGTCTCCTCTCCCTCAATAACTCTCTCATGCTCTATTGGTCTCAGTCTTCCAAGATTTCATTTGTAAAGGAAACTTCCAATGAAGAAACATGGCACTGCCCAGTAGGCAGGTCTGAGAGAATTGACTAGGATTCAGAGGTCATGGGACTTGTCCAAAGTCAATTATATGTCAGAAGCAGGACTAAAACCCCAATCTCTCTGCCTAGTAGCCCAGTTCTTTGTCCACTATACCATGTGACCTTGCCATTTTTTATTGCAAAATAACATTTGATTCAAATCGTCTGTTGTTTTATTTCAACCACTCTCCATGTTGTCTCCAGTTCTTTGCTACCATGAAAAGTACCGTTGTGAACATTTTGGTATCTCTTGGACCAGGTCTTCTCTTTTTACCTCCTTCATGGCAGGTAAAGTGATGCAGTGGATAGAGGAGTCAGATGTGTGGCTTGAATCATGCCTTGGACATGTACCAGCTGTGAGATCCCAGCCAGGTCACTCAATCTGTCTCAGTCTTATTTTTTCTCATTTAAAAAATGGGGGATCATCAGAGTATCTACCTTGCAGGGTTGTTGTATGGATCAAATGAAATAATATATGTTGAAAAGGAGCCTTGTAAACCTTCAAAGTTCTGTGGAAATGTTAGTGATTATTGAATCTATTTCATTTTCCAGTTGTGAAAGCTGGTTTGAAGAGGCTGATTTATTTGTCCAAGGCCCCAGAGGTAGCAAACAAGAGAAGCTGAAGTCGCAGTCACCTTCTCTTACTCTGCCCCTAGTGCTCTTTTGACAACACTATGATGCTAATCCCTAAAAGGAATAAAATGCTTTAAAATGTTTAGGACTGGTGGCTAGAGTACAGGATTTGGAGGAAGGGAATCTTGTTTGGAAGACCCTGCTCTTTCACATGTTACCAGTGTGACCATGGACACATCACATCATGTCTTTCATTGGTGTTAGAGAAATGAGTTTATCTCATCTGTCCAATGAGGGGTTTGGGCTCTTAGCTTGGGATCTCTGAATTTGTTTTAAAAATACTTGAGCAACTCTATGTCAGTATATTTGGATTCCTTTGTACATGTATGTATTTTATTTGATAATTTTGAGAATATGATTCTGGGAAGATCCAGTGGATTTCCCAGATGCCAAAGGGTCTATGGCACCCAAAAATAAAGGTTTAGGTGATTGCTAGGATCTCTTTCAGCTCTAAATCCTATAATCAATTAATTAGTCAAGATTTATTAAACACCTATTATATGCTAAAAATACTACACTGTGCTAAGCACTAGGGATACAAAAATAAAAAGCATTCCCTGGCCTCAAGGAGCTTATGATCTATTGGGGGAGACAACAGGTAAACAGATATAATATAAAGCAAGCTTTGGTCATTATAAATAAGAAGTAATTCAGAGGGAAGGTATTGGAAGAGAGAGAAATTGGGAAAGGCTTCCTCTAAGAAGATGTTGCTCTTGATCTGTTTGCAGAATGAATTAGATTTTTCATTCCTAAGTTTCTTCTTCCTTTGTTTGATCCCATTCTTTTCTGCCAGCCAATACTTTGGAAGTCTAATATCTGTCCCATTCTCTCAACTTACATAGACACTATTTATCTAGTTTGTGCCATCTCTCTCCTGGATCACTGCAGTGCTCCTTAATCAGTCTCTCTGACCCAATTGTCTCCTCTCTCCAGTTTGTCCTCCACACACTTGCTGAATCAAGTTTTCTATAGCTCAGATCTGACTTTATTCCTCTCTGGTAGCCCCCTATTGCCTCTCTATCTGACCTCTAAAGCTCTGGTTTAGCTGATTCTAACAGCTTTATGGGTTGCTTGCCTAGGATCCTCCTTCTCCTGTATATTCTCTCTTCTAGCCACCCAGACCAATTTGCTGGACTTGGTGTGATCCAGTCTATCTCCCACCTCTCTGCTCTTGTATAGGCTATCTGTCACTCTCTCCCTCCACCCTTGCCAGCCTGGGATGTGTTGTCTGGCACAAAGTCTAAATTAAATCCCAGCAGAACCAACTTTCAGACTCAATGTCCATAGAATGAAGGCAGGGACAATTTCTTGCTTGTTTTTGTATCTCTGGTGCCTCCTACAATGTTGTGCATATAATACTCAATAAGTGCTTGTTTTCTTGAATTAAAATCAAGTCTGGATACTTTCTTTTGGGACTCACACCAAGGAAGGACTCCTGCTCTCTGGAACCCTTCCCATCACCTTCTTGTTGACCCATTAGGTATATGGAAAGGCCAAGAAAAGTTCCCATTTCCTTGTATTTCCTCAGATTTCAAACTTTAAGGGTGGACATAATACTACATGCAAATTTGACCAACAAGCTAAGAGGATCCAGTTTTTCTTGGATTAGAGCCTTGGACTTGGACTCAAGAAGTCCTCTGTTCAAATCCTGCTTAAAATAGTCACTGACTGTGTGACCCTGAGCAAGTCCTAACTTCTCTCAGCCTCAGTTCTTCATCTGTAAAAGGGGATAATATCACCCTTACCTCACACAGTTGTTGAGATCAAATGAGATAGCATTTACATTGCCTTGGAAACCTTAAAACACTATGTATATGTGAGGTATTTATAATTATTATTTTCAAATCTTCACCTTAGGAGGGCAGCTCTCCCCCTGTTCCTTTGTCATTGCCCCACATGCAAAAGTTAATTGACAGCCAGGCCCTAAAGAAGTCTTATATAAGGGCCTTGACGTGGTGTTTGCAAAATCCAGGATGGGCACAGTGAGTGATTCCATCGACTTTCCGCTCAGGCTCTTATTTTCAATTAGAATCTGATTTTTGTCAGCAAAAAAAAATGAAGGTGTCACTTGTCATAATATCAGAATCCTTGCTGGGTCAGGGCTTTGTATAAAGGAGGGGTGTAATTTACTATTGATCCTATGGGATCAGAACTTAGGAAAGATGAAAAAAAGTTCAGCATTTTTAAGAATCCATATTTTTACATGGTTGTCCCCAGGTAAGGTGTATAGCACCTAGTGAAGGTTATTTTCCTACTTGGGGCCTCAGCTGTCTCCTCTGTGAAATGGGGGGAAGTCAGACTAAACAAGCCTGTAGTTCCATCCTTCTTTCAATCTATGATCCTTCTGACAAACCATAACTTCTCTGATCTTCTTAATACTCCTGAGTGGAACGATGCCTGGGGACAAAATGACACCATTTTTTTTTGCTGACAAAAATGCTATGCTAATTGAAAATAAGAGCCTGAATAAAAAAAGTCGGTGGAATCATTCACTATGCACATCCTGGATTTTGCAAACACCACATCAAGGCCCCACTCTTTAGGGCCAGGCTGTCAATTAACCTGATGGATCTTGGTGCCAGAAGATGTGGCTTCAAGTGTTGTCTTCCTGTGTGATCCATTAATCAAATCTATTAATCTTTCTGACTCGGTTTCCCCATCTTTAAAATGTGAATACTAATACTTGAGTGACTCACCTAACAGGGCTGCTTATGATGAAAACTCCATTAATATATGAAAATGAGCAATCATCAAGATGCAGGGATTGTCACCTATTTTTCTGAAGGGGAAAAGGGGGCTTAGAGACATTTTGTTCAGGGTCATCTGGGCAGTCCAGATTTCAACCTATGCCTTATTTCTGTATCTCACGCAGATGTGAAAATCTTGCTGATTCTTTCCCAAGTGACCTTAGCAGTAGCATGGAGTCTTGGAGAAGAACCTGAATGAGGATGGAATTTGAGGACTGGTTCTAATTGTGTTGCTAACTTCAGGACCCTGGACAATTCCCTTACTCTCTCCTAGACTTGGTTTTCTCCTTTGCAAAGTGAGAGGGTGGAACCAGGAGATTTCTAAGATCTCTTTCAGTCCTTCATTGACTGTAGGTGACCAGAGTTCGATCCTTGGCTCTATCTCTTTTGCCTTGCATTACCCGGGGCTCACTTAACCTCCCTTCCTTCCTCAACTCTAAAACAAGAGCATGGTATTAGGTGACTTCTGGAGTTCCCTGTAGATCCACAGTTCAACCTCCCTTTGTCTAGAAAGGACCAAATTCAAACCCAGATTCTTTCACTTTACTGACTTTTTTTGTGTGATCTTGGGCCAATCCCTTCCTTTTCCTTAGCTTCTTTATCTAGAAACTGAGAAAGATGGGACTAGTGTACCTCCAAGATCCCTTTTGGGTCTAGACCCTAAACACTCTAGCCAGCTCCTCTAATCTCTAAGGGTCCTTCCTTCTCTAGACCTTGGGTTTGCTTCCCCCTCCCCCTTTCTTCCTCTAGCATGTCAAGGCAGTCCCATTTAAACCTGCAGATTAGGGGTCCTCGGCGTGGACTTCTCAATGCGATTTCAAAATTGTGGCTTGCCATTCCTATTACTTTTCTAAGTAGAAATAGGCTCAAAAAGTAAAGTCTTTATTGCTTCTTAAAAAGCACACCACTCTGTGATAAATTCTCATATTTTGACTGTTAATATGTTTGAATGAAAATTATTTATACATTTGGGTGAGGTTGAGTGGTTTCCATTTGATTGCTGCCTCTGGAAATGAAAGCAGAATAGCAGGAAATTTACATGTCATGCCGTGATGTATATTCAGATTACGAGATGATTGTACGGCAGACATACACCAAGTAAAATCATTCGCATCAAACTGTGACAGGCACCATTCCTGACAAGGCCTCTTAGTTTTGGGGGCTATTATCGTTGTACAAGAATATAATCTATTGACAGCCGGGCTGTTTAATACATTTAAAGGCAGACAGTGGAATAGAACTTAACTGCTTTCATTCACCACTGCACAAGGGCGCCGATCAAAAAGTGAATTATATTTAAAAATATGCATGTATGATGATAAGATGCATGACATTCATCAGCCTGTTTAGTCATGGTTAAGCTGAGATGGGGCAGATCCAATATTACTGCCATATGTGGTCGGGAAATAGAGACGTGAGACTGGGAATTAGATGATCGCCCAGTCAGAGTGAACAAACAGGAGGAGACATTCTTTTGTAAGCCCCACTCCACTTGTCAAGAGGAAGAAGAGCAAGGGTCAGGGGGATTTTCCACTTACATGGGGTGTCGCTGACTTTGGCTCACAGATGGGGCGTGGAAGTGCAGAGGGAGCTGTGCTTCTTCTCCTAGAGACAGAGCTTTACCTAGAGTGGGGTGATGAGGACTTTATCCCACAGTGCTAAAATTTAGAGTGTGCCAAGAGCAACTGATCAGCACCAAGATGGCAAGAGGAAACAAAAAGATGCAATAGAGAGCCTCTGAGCTTCTGCCTCCCTTCCCGACTGAATTTGTCTTAAATAGAGTGACTTGAGGATCTATTTCATGCTACCTTTTAATTCTTTTTTTTGGTAAGATTTGTCACAGGAAAAAAAAAACACCACCCTATTTTTTGTGACTCTGCCCCTGAGTCTGGCTGCAATACTTCCCTGTTCTCTCTGTGCTGATATATCTACTTCTGAAGGACCTAAATGGGATCCATTTCTTGCCAGTGCCCTAACATGAAGTGAGAACAAATATACACAAAGACTTTTATGTCTGATAACATTGTCAACAGATGTGACCAGTAGATGAGGTAGTCTGATTCACACAACACTTAGTATTTGTTAGATTTCATCTATATTCTAGGCTCCGTGCACAGTACTGAGAATAAAAGGACAAAAATGAAGCTGTACCTGGCCTCAGGTAGGTTACTTTTTATTTTCAGGGAGAAATATATAAACAGTGCAAAATGCATGCTAAGTAAATATGAAATATATTTTTAAGTGAAGGGAATAGCTATGTAGGAGGTAAGTGTCAGGAAGCTTGAATGATAAGTGATGGAGCATTTATTAGGTGGTACTTATACATGAAACACCATGTTATACTTGGAATACAAATACAGAAAACAAAATAATTCCTAACCTCAAGGAACTTATGGTCTACTAAACTAGACTAATCTTCAGATGAAATGAATCTGAAAAGACTCATCCACGTTGGGTGGATATTCCATGGTGTCTTTATGGATAAGGATCTTAACAAGAATTGTACAGCTTGAGAAGGCCTGAAACAAGTTAGAATCTATACTGGGGCAGCATGTACCCACTTTCAATGAGATCTCTGGTCTATGGATATCTCAAACATAAACCACAATAAGGATGGAGTCTTTGAGATGCTGTCCAAGATTTGGCCAGGTATGAAAACCAAAAAAAAAAAAAAAAATGAGTTAGTCCTGTGAATTAAAGTCATTTCTTCCTGGAGGAATGAACTAATCGGCTAATATTCAGTTCATGAGATGAGAATGACTTTGAAAGGAGACAGTAGAACGGAGAGCTAAAACAGGGGAAAGGGTTAAAATGTTGGCTCTAAATCTCAGCCGAAATGCTGAAAGTATTTTCTGGGAGTCTTCATCCTCCCACAATCCCCTTGGAAAAAAATGCCAGAGGGAGCCACACCCCTTTGTCTCTTCCTTTTCAACCTGAACTATCAATGTGAAGGGAAAATTAGTTTTAATGCCCATTTCAAAGGTTAATCACAGAGAGAGAGACTTTTATCCTTTGCAAGGTTTTATAAGGCTGTCCTGAGGAAAGTGGGTATGGCTCCCCTAAATAGCATAAAACCTGGAGGAGGCATGGATTCCAGCATGAGCTGTCAGGGCTGTTCTGGTTGATTATTTGAATTAAAAATCCTTCAGATGCTGTTCTAGGCATCCACAATGCTCTTTAGTGAGAAGGGCTGTTCTAGGGATTTTATGCTGGGAAGCAAAGTCCTGATAGGGAACCCAACTGGAAGGAAAAAGCAAATCGTCCAGGTCCAGAGACGTCTTCCTGTGGTCTAGCCAGAGTGAGATCTTTTATCCACCACCAAAGAGTTCTGCTGCTTTGTTAGAGTGTGGAGGTGGCCCTGGATCTATACCCTAAAGCCATGCCAAAGTAGCACCAACTCTGGGATGTCTTAACAAGATGGGAAGGCTCCAAGCATGGGTTTGGTAACAGTTTCTCTGTCTATAATTAGAAGATAATATATGAACTCCTCTGTTTATTGTTTAGTTCTGGAAGAGCCAGCCATCTCTGTGGACTTCTCAAGCTGGAATAATTCTCTATAAAACTCGCCTCTTCTTCTCAATGATGAGTTTCTCCTAAAGTTGCCATTTTGTGGAATGGCCCAGAAGAGCCTTAATTCCCTCTCTGCCCTGTTCCTGGTTTCTGGACTTCAAAATCACGGCTCCTCCCTTCATTCTCCTCCTTCCCCTGTTTTTCTGCTTTGAGTATACACACACATGTATATATGTGTGTGTAATATATAAGCACACATAGATATGTTTATATTTATTATATTTATCTATTAATATATAATTATATATGTGCAATAGTCATATGGTTATATAACATAAGTATATATAAATAAAATATTTTGTAATGTGTTTTTATTATATATTATATTTCTTATGTTATAAAACTACCATATATACATACCTCTGTACCTTTCTACATACATGCATACATACATGTACACTATTAGTTCAGTCTCTATTCCTCTCTTTATTTTAGGGATGCCTCTTGTTAGTGAATCATAGAGCTCTGTTGTGGGAGAAGAATTCAAAGTTAAGTGATCTAGTGTCCAGCAAAGAGGTTTGATGGGAATAATCCTTTCATGAAGACTTGTACCCTTCCTATAAATGACATATAAATGTGAGTTCATTCTGTATCTTCTCTGTCAGGAGGCAGGTATTTGGATTGCAATTGTGATTGGTCATGGTGTTTATCAGTCTGTCAATGTTATTTATTTTTACAATGTTATTATATACTATTCTCTTTTTTTTTACTTTGTATTGGTTGATCCAAGTTTTCTTGAGATTCTCTGAAACTTTCCCTTTCATCATATATTGGATGTGACCAATGTAGAAATTTATTTTATTTGTTCATTTATATTTGTTGCATGATTTTTTTTATTTTAACAATGGGATGGGGGAAAGAAAAAAATTGAAAAAAGTAAAATAAATTAAAATCACATTAAATAAGTGACATAAAAGAAGGTATATGATCAGAAAAGGAAATGGGCCACTCAAGTGGTGAATGTGAAGAAATAATCAATGAATAAGTGTCTCACTGGTACCCATGTAATGTTGAAAGACCTGGAGGATGACCTCTGGCATTGTGATGGCCCTCTCTCTCCCATGGACGATTTGTGGGAAAATACAGACCAAAACTATATGGAGTGAGAGGGCTTGTGTAGACTGTGATCTGCATCAGTGAAAAGAAGATGCTTCTATAACAATAACAGTGCAAACTGACTGGCAATACTGACACAACATCCTGTTTGCAATTCACAACAGCTGGATGAGAGGCCAGGAAATTTATTCATCCCCATTTTATGTATGAGGGAACTGAGTCTCAGAATATTGAAGTGATCTTTTGAAGGTCACAAAGTTATGAAATGGAAGAACCAGTTCTTGAACCTCAGTACTTTGACTTTGAATCCAGTGTTCTGTCTGGTGGTGTCTAGGGGTTCATATGCCCTCTGAGGAGGTGCCTTGCTCATAATGCAGACCTCATACTGAGCTCTCTTCTCATCTTTGAGTCTGCTGGGAGCATCTCTAGCATTTCCCATTCCCCAACAACAGTGTTTAAAAATGGTAGCTAATCTCAAACCCCCCTTTCCCTTTTCTCCCTTTCTACTCTCTCTTTTTTCCCCGCAGCAAGGTAGGAGAAAATAAAATCCAATCAAAATAGGGGCCTCTGTTTAAACATTGGACCTTCATGTGTGCAGTATGCCTTCCCAGTCAGCCTCAGAAATATCAGGTACTCTTGAGAACCCCCAAGGTTTCAAGGACCATCAAGCATCTTCAAGGGACTGGATGGGTTATAGTTAGGATTAGAGAGTTAGAGCTTGAAGCAACCTTAAGGATAATAGACCAAGTGCTCTCATTTAAAAATAAAGAAATTAAGGCCCAAATTGATTTATAAGCCTGTAGGAACACACATTTAGACCTGAAGGGATCATCTAATTCTACCTTCCCGCCACTTTACAGATGAAGAAATTGAGACCCAGAAAGGCTCTTAGGGCCATAGGATTATACTTTGAGAGCTAGAAGAAGCTTCTTCCTTCCCCAGCCTCCATTGCTAGTACTTGTCTCTGAGATTGCCTCCATGTTACTGAGTCATATATCTTGTGTCTACATAGTCCTTATGTGTGGTCTTTCCCATTAGAATGTAAGCTCCTTGAGGTCAGGAACTTTGATTTGTAGCCAGGAGCTCTGCACGATGTCTAAGAAGTAGCAATAAGCACTTAACAAATGCTTGCAGATTGACTAGCTGACTGGAAAAGATCCTAGAGTATAATCCCTTCATTTTTTTATGGATGAGAAAAAGTGTAGGATCAAAGATTTAGAGCAAGAAACAAGACTATTCTGATTCTTGAGCTTACATTCTCAGAGGATGCATTTATTCCTTGGAAATCAACAAAGGCCGCCAATTGATTTAAGAGAATGTACTAATTCAGATTAAATTGTAAAATGTGTCATATTTACATTCTCCACCTCCCAAGAGAACTGGTTGTTAAATATTTGCCAGCACACCACTGACCAGAACTGACTTAGAGGCCATTTTGGCCAACCGTCTCCCTTTATAAATGAGGAAATTAAGGTTCAAAGAGGTCCATAGGGTTGTGGGTTGGAAGGTTTGGAGCTGGAAGGGGTTTCCCAACTCATCTAGGCCAAACCCTTTATTTTACAGAGATGCAGAGCAGCTAAGTAACTTGCCCAAATTATGTGCATAGTAAGTGAATGGCAGCACAGTAGGATTCGAATCCAGCTCCTTGGACTCTGAAGCCAGAATTTATCTCACTACAGCATATTCCTTCTTTTGTGAGCTTGGAGAAGAATGGCCAGGTAGACCTGGGAAGGATGAGAAAGGCTATTTCTTCAGGCTGCAGTTCCCCAAGGATTTATTATAAAGTGCCTCCTGTCCAGGCTGCCTGGCTGGGGCTAGGGACAGCCTTCCTTCAAGGGCTGGAGCAGCCTAATAAGTAAGAAAGATGGTGCTGGAAGTATGGTGGGGGCACTGAGAGGGGCCCCTTCCACACTGCGGCTCTTTAGGACTCATCTCGCTGCTGGAATAACGGGATCGTCTCAGTTGAGCAGAATCTTTGAAACACAAGTTGAGCTCGGGAGGATTCATCACAAGCCAGGGCTTAAAAATGTGTCTGGGATCTCTATGTATCGAACACACGGAGAGTATGAATATCAGGGTAGTCAGCTGTGAAATAATATCAACAAAGTTAGTTATGTTTAATTTAACCGTTGACTGGAGGTTTAGCAATTTGGGACCAAAAACCTCAGTGAGGGATGTAGAAAAGGTAAATCAAACACTAAATCCCCTTCACCTAATAGCCCAGGCTCTGCCAACGGGAAAGAGCTGAGCTGTGTTTCCCTGGCTCTGCCCTTTATCATGAAGCTCCAAACAATACCTGTCTTGGGTCTTCTTCTTGCTGGGGGGAAAAGAGAGAAGAACATTTAGTGCTCACTGAAAAAGGGAGATGGAAGGCATTAATTAGTCCAGCCATTATCTTTAAACACTGTTGTTAGGAAGTACCCAGAATCTCATAATTGTCTTTTGGGGTGCAGTGCTTCTGTATCTGCAGCAAAACCTGGGTTCAAATACCATTTCTGACACACTCTAGTTGTGTGACCTTGGACAGGTCAGATCTCTCCAAACTCTAAGCGACTAGTTTTTGTTTGTTTAGATGTTATTTTACTAAGTCTCTTCAGTTCAAGGTTTCATTGAAATGAACATCCAGAATAAACATTATTTTTATATCATCAAGCAAAAATTCTGCATCCATTGCTTTCCGTTTCCCCTTTAAAAGGTGATTTAAAATAAAATCTGAACTTATAGATACTGCCATTAACTCTAGAAGAGGAGGACAGATGCCCACCTGCATTGGTTGAATTTATTCACTGTTTTTCTTTTTAATAGAATCAGATTTTTTTGGGGGGGAAAGGTGGTATAGTGCCATGGCTTAAGTGAAATGAATGAAAAAGTGTTTATTGTTTGCTAAACATTATGGACATAAATAGAAACGTGAGACAGTCCCTGCTCTCCACCAGATCATGCTCTCCTAGATGAAGATGAAGATAAAGATGCATCTTCAGGGTAGATGGCAAGTCCCAGGATTCTTAGGTAGAAAGAAGAAGCTAACGTATCTTCTTTAGCATTGTTTTGATGGATAAAACCAGATCTGATTTTTGTGTTGAGTCATTTGACAATTCCTAGGACTTGGATAGTGGAAAAGGGTTCTTCAGTAGCCGTGGCTGCTGAGGAGATAGAGGCAGGTCTTCACAAAAGTTGCTTACTACTGACATTTATCAAGTGCATTGAGCTTTAGTCATGTTTTTTATTAGTGTTTTTTTCTTTTGCATTTGTTGACAAATATCCAATTCCTGGGAATAATGAGAAGTCCACATAGAATTGGAAAGGACATAAGGGTATCAACAGATATCCTTCTTGGCATATTGATAATGGGTGACTATCTACTTTCTGCTTAATGATTTCTGATGATGGGAATGCCATTGCCTCTCCAACCAACCATTCTAGTTTGGATAGCTCTTGTTATTAGGAAGTCATCTTATTTTTAAAATTCAATCTAGCTCTTGGCCACTTCCCACCCAATGTACCAAAGTGAGTCATAGGATATAATTATAGATTGAGCTAGAGATTTCTGAATCCAATTCCTACAATTTATGTATTTAGGTGAGTCAGACAGAGCTTAAATGACTTATCCAAGGTCAAATAGCTAGTAAAAATACTTTTAAGCCTGTAAGAGGCAAAATTTGAAGTAAAATCTTTCTCACTCCAAGTTCTGTGTTCTAGCCATTATATTACACTGCTTCAAGAAGTCCCTGGTTTACAGTTCTTCATTTCTTCCATCAAATCTTGAATTTGAAAGACAGATTTCTGTTCTATAGGGAGGGTATAGAATTGTAGAAAAACAGAGGCCATTTAGTATAACCTATATTTGAAGAATTCCATCTGTAACACCCCTAATGACCAGTTACCCAGTCATAGCTTGTAGACCTCTAGCAAGTGTGAACCCACCATCTCCCAAAGTAGTCCAGTCCATCTGGGGGTAGTTCTAAGTGTTAGGAAGCATTTTGTCATATCTGTCCTATTATGCTTCCTGCTGGTGTCCCTCTCCCCCAAACCCAAGTGTCCTGATAGTGCCTATTGTCTGAGAGGATCCCCCACTTACCATGTGTACATAACAGGTTGTCTTCATTCAAATGTGAGTTTCTTGAAGTGAGAGACCATACTTTTACCTGGCACATAGTAGGCGTGCAATAATATTTATAGAAATGAATTGATCTCCCTGAAACTCAATTTCCTCTTCCATAAAATGGGGGTAATGCTCGAACTGGCTACCTCACAAGGTTTTTCTGAGAAAGTTCCTCTAGGATCGTCATGGGAGAATCTAGTCACCTAGATGTAGAGCTGGAAGAGATGTTAGAGGCTGTAGGACACAACTTCTTCACTTTACAGAGGAGGAAACTGAGGCTCAGAGAGAAATATAATGACTTACAAAGGTCACACAGATAGCAAGTTGTAGAACTGAGTTGGAACTCAGATCTTCTGACTCTAGAACCAATTCTCCTCTCTCTGACTCCAGAATTAAATGTACCTCTCTCTGACTCTAGAATGATGCCCTCCTGTCTGACTCTAGAACCAATGTGCCCCTCTCCAACTCTTACAACGATGCTCCTCTCTCTGACTCTAGAATAACACTCCTCCTGCCCCATGCTTGGGCCATCCAATCTACTGAATCAATGTTGGCCACATCCAGGCCATGAAGGAGGGAGACAGGGGTTCCCACATCATATGAAAGGAGTCTATCAAAGAGAATGTAACTGATGAGGAAGGGGACACTCTGACTATGCAGCTGTAAATCATTCTGAGGAGGAGGAAAGGAGGATGACAGCAATGTGACAGAAGGACACAGAGATGAAGACAAACATAATGGACTAGTACTTATGGGAATTGTATTGGGAGGCTAAAGGGAGAAGTGCCAGGGCCAAGAAGACTAAAGACTTAGCTTCTTTTTATTCATTTGCTTTCACATCAGATTCATTTCAGAACATATCCTTTTCCCTTTGCCTCCATGGCAAGTCACTGATTCTTAATAATTGGTGGCACGGTGGAATTGGAGGTAGGTTTGAAGTCAGGGAGATTTGTGTCAAATTTGGCTTCAGTCACTGACTAGCTGTGAAACTTGAGCAGGTCATTTAATATTTGTTTTGTTTCTTCATCTGTAAAATGGAAGAAATAATAGTAGTATCTATCTCCCAGACTTGTTTTAAGGAGCAAATGAGGCACTAATTGTAAAGTACTTAGCCCACAGCCTGGAATATAATAAGTGCTATATAAATGTGAGTTATTATTATTTTTTAAATAAGATTTTTTAAAGAAATAAGCATGGTTCAGTAAAACTAACCTACATGATCAATTGTATCTGATAGTGTATGCTATATTTCCCAACTATAACCTCCAGTCTTTTCAATGAAGGATGAGAAGTGCATTTTTTCAAGTTTAATTGGGGCTAAGCCTGGTCATATTAATTACCCATCCTTCGGTTTAATTTTGTTTTTTTCCATGTATATTGTTGAAGTCATGTGCATAGTTTTCCTGGTTCTACTTATTTTATTCCATATACTCTAAAGCTTTTCTAATTTCTTCACATTTGTTGTTTCTTATAAATGAGATATTATTTAAATGATTAGCATAGTGTCTGTAACGTAATAGGTGCTATAGAAATGCTAATTCCTTCCTTTTCCTTTTTATAGGGTATTAATATTCTGCTATGTTCATATACCCCTATTTGGTTAGCCATTCCCCAATTGATGGGTAGTTGTTTACTTTGTTGTTTGTGCTCTCTCTCTCTGTCTCTCTGTCACACACATACACACACACACACACACACACACACACAAATATGCTACACTGAAGAAGGCCAGTGACCTCAACCATGTACATGGAAGCTAAGTAGGCAAGCTTACATTTGGACCTTGGCTTATCTTTGCCTAATTTGAATTTAATTTTTCCTGATCTTAGATCTTAAAGACCCTGAGATGGATGTGATCAGGCTTGGAGGCCTAGAAGCCCAAATGCCTTGGGTCTAATCAGTTTAAAATTAGCTGATGGCAAGGAGTCAGAGGGGTCAACCAACAACAATAAAACTGACCCAAGTCTGGTCTTTTTTACCAATAGATAAATACTGGGAATTGTTGGACAGTGCTGATCTGAGCTGAAATGTGAAATTCTTATCTGAATACCTTATGTTCTAAGAAGGATAAAGTATCAACCCCTCAGAAGACTGTACCATTAGTTATAAGTTAAATTTTAATCCTCTTAATGTGTACTTGGGATCTTTTATGTTGAACGGTTCTTATATATACAAGAATAAATGATCTTTATCCATGCTTTATTCACACTGCACATTGAACCTTTTTTTTCCATTTTTTTTGGAGAGGTCCTAGCCATTAGCATTAAGTAAAATCATCCCTTGGACCTGAGTTGGAGGACCTAATAAGTCAATGAAAATTAAAAGAAAACCCAACCTGTCTTGTCAGGGACAGGCTTCCTGAGCTCTGAACCCAATTCCAATCCCGAACCTTAATATAGAATATGCATTGAATGTAGCATTTCAGTTAGATCAACCCAGAAGTGAATCTCAAATGCTAGATTTTTCAGCTGTTTCACCACCAATGTATGAGTATGTCTTTTTTTTTGGAAGTTCCTCTGACATTGACTATTCCTATCTTTATCTTTTCTCTTCTTTGTCCATTCCTGTGTGTGACATGAAATATTGGGGTTGTTTTGATTCGAATTTCTCTTTTTACTAGTGATTTAATCATGGGTAATAGCTTGAAATTCTTTTAAGAACAGTTTGTTGTTATTCTTTAACCACTTATCCATTATATAAATTATTTGTGTCTTATATATTTGTATTTATTTCCTATATTATCTGAGATACCAAACCCTTATCATAGATGCGAATATTAATGCAAATGTTTTAAATGTAAATCTTTCCCCCAATTCATAGTTTTCATTATCTTAGCTATATTAATTTCATTTGTGTAAAAGCTTTTTGATTTCAAATAATTAGAATTATTTTTTCTTTTGCAATATATCTATCCCTAATTTGATCAATAATCCCCCATAATAGTTATGAATACTCTTCTGATTTTTTTGCAGATGCATTTTTAGTTTATTAAGGTGTATGACTTAAGGCATTGACAAATCTAGTTTTTGCCAATCTCCTTTCTAAGCTCTTATTTTACATAACTGTCTTTTGTTATGCTCCTTTCCCAAAACTTTGCTTTGTATTCTTCCTCTCTTTATTTCTCTTCCCTTCTACTCCAGACTGGTTTATTTTTCTGATTTGTGGGTTATAATTTTACATGTTGCTTTTCTGTTGTCTCTATTCCTCACAAGGGTAGAGTTTTTCCCAGTTATCATCCATTCCTTTTCTGGTTTTTTTTTTTGCATTGTATATTTTCCCCCATCTTTCTTATTTTGTGCTTTCCCTCACTCTTAGAATTACCTATTTATGAATGATGCTGAATGTTGACTGAACATAGTGTTGTGTGGTGGTAGTTACTTTGTGTTACAGGGAAGGAAGTCAGATCCTACACTCACCATAATTACTAGCCACTCTGAAAGCCATTTTATCCCATATCTGATTCTATGAACTCCTGCCTTTCTAGGTGCTGATTGCCCTTGTGAACTCACCCCTTTTCCCTAGAATGGAATGAATACCAGCAAGGTATAGTCCTTTTCTTTAAAAAAATTTATGTGTCTTTTCATCACCCTATACTCCCCCTCCATTGATAAAAAACCAAACCAAAACAAAAACCCCAAACCCAAATACTGCCCCTCCAATAAATTCCCAAAATAAAGCTCTCAATATACATAGCTAAATATACAAGAGTAAAATAGATTCCCAGGTAGACAGTGTCTTAAAATACATGTCTTTCTGCATTTCTGCATCACTTCTCTAGTAGGTGAGTGACATGTTTCATCTTCATTATTTTAGATTCAAAGTTTCTCATTGCATTGGACAGTGTCCTGGTCTTTCAAAGTTGTTTTTATAAATTGCTCTTCTACTTCTGTTCTTCTTATTGTGCATCAATACATAGACGTCTTCCTAGTTTCCACTAAATTATCCATTTCATAATTTCTAATAATATAATGATATTCCATTACATTCAAATGCCACAAATTGCTTAGCCATTCTTCAAAAGGAAGAGATTGCTTTTGTTTCTAATTTTGGCTACCAAGGAAAGAGTTGCTCTAAATATATTTGTACATAGAGATCCTTTTTCTTCTTTCTTTGATTTTTTGAGAGTATAGGTCTAGTAGTGATATATTGGGGTCAAAGAGTACGCACAGTTTAGTAAATTTGGGGACATAATTCCAAATTAGTTACCAGACTAGTTGGATCCATTCAGAGATACACCAATAGTACAATAATGTATTTGTTCCCCACAGCTTCTCCAATCTTTGATATTTTTTTTCTTTTATGATCTTTGCTT
The DNA here is from genome assembly GCA_023553655.1 of Myrmecobius fasciatus. NCBI lineage: Eukaryota > Metazoa > Chordata > Mammalia > Dasyuromorphia > Myrmecobiidae > Myrmecobius > Myrmecobius fasciatus. Next base: position 526,703 of record JAJPUD010000372.1, on the reverse strand, counting down.
GTCTGATAGCTGAAATATCAAACTTTCTTTAATTTGTATTTCTAGAATTATTGATGATTTAAAGCATTTTTATAGGATTATGGCTAGCTTGGTTTTCTTTCTTTTAAAGCTGCTAGTTTTTATCCTTTGACAAGTAATCTATTGGAGAATGGCTCTTTTTCTTATTGATTTGATTAGTTCTCTATATAAATATATGCATATATACATATATACATACATGTGTGTGTCTTCGATATGAGAGATTATATCACAAAAATTTTAACACAGAAATTTACTGCAAAGATTCTCCCTGTTGTTTCCCTCCTACTTTTTACCATATTAGATTTTTTATACAAAATCTCTTATTTTATCTTTGTGATCTTCCCTATCATTTGTTTAGTCATGAATTCTTATTTATAAATCTTAAAGATAATTTCTTCCTTATCTCTGTAATTTGTTTATCATATGAACTTTTATATCTAGGACATACATCTATTTGGAACTTGTATACCGCGAGGTGCTGCTCAAAATCTAATTTCTGCCACGTTACTATTTAATTTTGTTGTAGTTTTTGTCAAATAGTGAGTCTTCTCCCAAAATGTGGCTTGGTGCTTTTTTTGATCATTATGTTACTGTGTTTGTTTACTTCCATGTGTAGTGCCACACTTTTTTCATAGAAAATGGTCTCCTATTTTTTAAATTGTCAAATAAACCGACTTAAATGTTCCTGACTCTTATCATAGACATTTATCTCTTCTCTTCAATAATGTTCCTTAGCATCACTCTTTCTTTCTTTTTCTTTCCTTCCTTCCTTCCTTCTTTCCTTCCTCCCTCCCTCCCTCCCTTCCTTTTTTCTTTCTTTCTTCCTTCCTTTCTTTCTCTTTCATTCTTTCTTTCACCTTTTCTTTCTTTCTCTGTGTTTCAATAAGACTCATTCCAACTCTTCTATCTCTCTCTCTTTTTTTTTTTTTTGCTTTTTGCTGAGGCAATTGGGGTTAAGTGACTTGCCCAGGGTCACACA